>BSBK01003869.1:207500-492500 GCA_027943335.1 Chamaecyparis obtusa | reverse complement strand
CTTGCAGGAAAAGTAGAATGGTGCATTAGGTATGCTACCGAGGCATTGTGCAGGACTCGATCTTATGACAATATCTCCAAAGTGGTTTTGAATCTAGGATTTTTTTTCATGTGTTGATCATGCTAGATGACGTGATTCTATTGGAGGAAGATATCTTCTATGATTGTGATTGTGTAAGAATGGTATCCTTTTATGACAAAAGGAAGAAACTAAAGGATCTGATTCATTTGATCTCTGAGGATCTTGATCATATTGGTTCAGAGGGAGTGAACTATATCAAGTGATTAGGAAAATCTGTAGCAGCCAGAGGACTCTATGATTCATGAGATAGACCGAAACACTCCACAAGCTGGTTTTAGACCGAAACACCACCATAGATCACGAAGCAACTCTTAGATACTTAGTTGACAAAATATGGGACACTCCGGGTGACGAGGCTTTTTGCTTCTTTATTGACTTCAAAAAATCCTTTGATTTAATTTGTCCATGCACTGAGACCTTAAATAATTGAGCTTCTCTTTGTTTTGAGAAGAGTATAACATTCTCTATTTAATAGGGCCAACCGCATGAAGGTGGAAGCTCATCTAGCCCCTCCTAGGAGCCTCCTATGACCCTTTATGACATTTTAAGACCTCTAAGATGTATTCTTAGGGATCGTAAATGGTCGTAAAGGGTCATAAGGGGTCCTGGGACACAATAGCTGAGAAACATAATTGTAGGCATCATGGTCACAATTTTTTGGAGACAACGTAATTGAGTTGTAGACCCAGACAATGGAGAACAACTCCTGCACCCCCGATTACAACTTGACTACATCTATTTTCTCATGAATACAAGATCCTCCAACAAATATATTCAATTTGGAATTAGGGGTGCAGAAGTTGATGATCTACACCGCTTGGGTACACAACTCAATTATGTTGTCTCCAAAAGGTTGTGACTATGATGCCTACAATTATGTTTCTCAGCTACCGTGTTACTTACCTGCTCAAGTTAAATGAGGCAACTGCAAACATTTTAATAGATTTTAATTATTAAATAATGAAATTTGTATATACTAGTGTTCTAAGCACCCTCATTACATGATTTATTATTGTAAGCCCCCTCTGACTTACGCATCTATAAAATGAAACTACAACCTATTGGGATTGAGACAAACCTTATAAAACAACAACAACTAAGAAGGATCGCTTGCCAACATCTGTTGAATACATCTATTGGAGGGCTTAGTATTCATGAGCAAATGTTGGCAAGCGATCCTTCTTAGCTACTGTTATTTTATGAGGTTTGTCTCAATCTCAATAGGTTGTAGTTTCATTTTCTAGATGTGTAAGTTAGAGGGGGCTTAGAACACTAGTTTATGCAAATTTCATTATTTAATAATTAAAATCTATTAAAATGTTTGCAGTTGCCTCATTTAACTTGAGGTTCATCCTCCGCTCTCTAAATTTATTCATTATCTATGGTCTTTGTATCTCGTAGTGTCACTGGAATAAAGGGAGACTTCATACCATGCTGCACTCAAACTTCAGCAAGACTTCATACCACGTAGCATTCGTAGATTACGTTCAATGCGTTATTTACGCTTGTATTGGTGGGAAAACTCTTGAAAACATGCAAAAGAGATTACATTCAACCATGTTATTTACATGACACATGTAGTTTACCTCCAGCATAAATTAGCATTGCATACAAATATGCGAACGCTACATGGTACGAAGCCTCGCTCAAGCTTTACAATGATAGTCAATCCATAGTCAAGGTCAAGGAACAAATGGAATAACCAAGAAAACACTATACATTAAATCATGTGATTGATAACAGATTGATAACTAATTCCTGAGTTCATCTCTACATATAATCGCAACAAAGATATGCAATTACAATACAGAGAAGGCATCGTAAAAATATAATTTCAGAATACAAATCATGTGATTGATAGCAAATTGGGGCTCACCTGAGCCATAAACATGAAGAATTATTCTAAAAAAAGATGTAAACCATATATATGTGCACTTGAGGCAAAGAGAAGTTATGTCATATCAATATTAAAATATTAGTTACAATATGAAAATACTAAACTAACTAATTCTTGAGTTCATCTATGCATATGGTTGCAACAAAGATATGTGATTACAATACAGAGAAGACATTATAAAAATATAATTTCAGAATTTTCCCTATCCTGACATGTTTTGCACTCAAATCCTTCATCGCGGATAAGTGGAGATGGGTGGATAGATGTAGATGAGTTGTCATCGACCCAACTAAAGTACCTGCAACCATTATTTCCCTTTGATACCCAGTCTACATTAGTTCTTATATTATAATGAATAGTATTTACATTAGAAACTTTAAATATATACACATTAGCAACCTTTTTTCTATTTGGGCAGTACCAAAATTTTTGTCCAAGGTTTTTTAGTGTCCGTGAAGTCTTCAACACACACTGCCCACCACCACATTGACAGTTTGGCACATTGACAAGAGTCATCGAGCCTATATCAATAATGCATTGCACCATCGTTACTACATTTATTATTTTTATATGATTATTTTTATATGAAATACACCAAGGAGTACCATCAGAAATATTAACCATTTACAATAATGAAAAGTAAACCTAAATCAAATAGCTCATTTTTTTATCAGCATGTGTAGTCTCTGTGTATATGAAAAATGAAAGAAATATGAAGCTGAAATAAAATAGTGAACAAAATAGTATTCCACATAGACTGAATGAAATATACCATCAAAAGAAGGTGACAAAATCATGTCACGAAGCACAAACATAGGAAATCAAAAAGGGACAAAAGACAAGAAATAAGAAAAATTATTACGACTATAGAAAAATCATTTATATTATAATCAAAAAAAGAAACACTCTTTGTCAACAATTTTCAAAATCATTAGGACTATAGAAAAATAACTAAGACTATACAAAATCAAATTTTAGAAATGGACGGTTCTGATGCTTTGCCATTACAACAATTGAGCATTCATCATTTGGTATTGTGTATTCCATTTAAGTATGTCAACAATCTTCAAAATCCTATCACCAAGCACAGACAATAAATAAGAAAAATCATTAAGACTATAGAAAAATCAAGTTCTAGAAATGGACGGTTCTGATATTGCTTTTCCATTACAACAATTGAGCATTCATCATTTGGTACTTCTTGGTGTATATTCCATTTAAGTTTTTCAATTGTCGTGTTTATGTGCATGTTCTTTATGTGTTTGGCTTCTCTCCCTTGCAAGGGATACATCGATAGGTAATTGATTTGAAAGTATAATGATTTGACAGTATTTTTTCAGGATAGGCGTAATCATCCCGCCAATTTTAATTAGCAACATTTGTGATATGTGTCAAGTACTTATAATCAGTATGCCCAACAAACAAAGACTTAGTATTAAAAGCATGTCCTTTGGTTTACTAGTTTACTTATAATCAGTATGTCCTGACCTACTAGTTTACTTGTAATCAGTATGACCTTGATCATTTTTCCAATTGTTCTATCCATTACTAAGATCCAGTAATCTGAATTTGTGCCTCCACATTTTACTGGAAAAAATTTGTTATATCAATTCACGCACCTACATATGCTTTAAGGAATGTCCATACCCTGCATGAAAGCTCCCATATTGGTACAGGTAGGAAGAATATATACACACATACACACATGTGTGTACATGTGTGTGTATACACACACATACACACATATACACAAATGTGCATTTATATATACACATGTGTGTATATACAAACACATGCATTTATATATACACACATACATATGTGTGTATATACACACATATACATATATATACACATACATGTGTGTATATATATACAAATACACATGTGTATATATACACACATATACATGTGTGTGTATGTATATATACATATATATACACACATATTTGTGAATATATACACACATATACACATGTGTGTGTATATACACATGTGTGTGTATATACACATATGTATATATGCACATATATATATACACACACATGTATATATATACATCCTTATATATATACATAAATACACACATGTGTGTATATACATATACACACATATGTATATACACACATGTATATATATACATCCTTATAGAAATATAATAGACATCCTTATAGTCATGGATCCCATGAAATATTAAATTTGCTTTTAGAAAAATTGGAATTAGAAATTGGAATTTCCAATTCCACCTATTTGAGTGGAAGATGAAATGCCCATTTTGGGGGCAAAACTGGAATTTCAAAATTCCAATTCCAATTTTTTGGACAGACACAAACATGGAATTGAAGGTCACATAGTAAGATTTGAAATGTTTTGAGAGTCACCTAATTATGTGAATGTACCCACACAACAGTAGCATATACTGACTTGTACAATTTTATTTCTCTGTTTTGTTACTACAGTAGGACTTTAAGAAGAGTGGGGGTCATTCCATGAACATAGAGGCCTAATCTTCATGGAGTGACATTGTTTAACTTGTATTATAAATTCCTAACATTGCATATGCAGAATCAAGCAGGGTTAAAGGTGATCACAACATTGAATAGTGAGAAAATACATTGAAAATGAATGCCAAAGTATAGCAGTGGCTAATCTGTCCAAAAAAGGGGTGAGTTTTATGTTTGGAAATGTTCTAACATGTTGAGTAGATGGTGAATCAGTCACCAATTTGATGCAAAAGTGCGTGGAGATAGGACATTGAGAAAGCCCTAAAAATAAGGGTTTGGAGACACAAAATTGGGGTTTTCGGTGTTGCAATGGGACTGTGTTTAATTGCTTGGAGATTTGGACATTTTGAATCATTATAAGAGACTGCTGAAGGTTTGGGGTCTTAGAAGTATAATAGTGTGATTCCCAAACCCCAAAGAGTTGAACCCATGGATAGTCAGTATATCAAGTGGAGTGTCATCAGTATAGCTTTACTTCTTGAAATGATAAAATGAAAGTCACTCAAAGATGATTAATTTCATAAACATTTTTTATTATTCAAAAGAAAAAATTGTGTTTCCTTGTGGGACAGGTATAGGACTTCACTGATTCATTCATGTAAGTTGTGAAAACTATTCTCCCTTTAGGTCTCTAAAGCCAAAAAAAGAATTCCACACTCATGAACAATTTAGACAGCCACTTATGAGGCAAAAAATTGAAACTACAAAATCTTGGTGAAGGTCTGTCCTAAAATTAGGACCGTGACTTATATGGATTCAATGGTACTTTTCCCTCCTATGACTCAATTTTAATAAAGGTTCCAAGCTAAAAACAATGAATCTCACCAAATTGACCCTAACATGCATGAATTTAATGCTTAAGGCGGATTGACATGGTATAGAACAAATTGGATTGTGATTGTAATTCAACCTTAAGACAAGACAATCACTACCTTGAGACTTAATGGCCTATGTAAATGCAATTTCCATTACTGTGGTTTGGTTCCAAGGGACCCTAATCAACTTAAAGATATATGAAAAATATATGTATCCTTGTTTCAATACCTAACAATCATTTTTTAACTGATTTTGTGTGCTTGCTGCAGTGACAGAGGTAACTTGGATCAATCAATTCATTTTGAAAAGAAATCTCATAGATAGATCCCAATCATTTTTTTTGTTACACGAAGTCTTCCACTCCACCATGAGAATACATCAATTGTAAGAATGAAGAACTACTACTCAACAAAGGATTGTCCTAACTTGGACTAACTGATATTGTGACTGGGAATGACAGTAGACTAAGATAGTGTTATTTGGGACTGCCAAAACAAAAATAAGCATGTCCAATCCAAAGGAAAAATACCCCTATTACTTATAAAAATTAAAGACTTCAAATTCTCTATTAACTCCCACCAAAAACATGCGAGGAAATTAAAACAGATAAATGAGTATGTCTGATTAGTGGGGGGTGTAATCAAGAAACATATTTAAATAAAAACATATTTATTGACTCAAAAAATAGTATATGTGTGTGTACAATATATTGCTGACTTAAATATGGAAAAAAAAAAAAAAAAATTTAAAGCAGAGCAATATCTACCTAATAAATTTAATTCTTTTTAGATTATATTCACATTATTTTAACTTCAAACTTTTACATAATTCTACTTCAAATGCATGGATTTCATTAGCGTTGGAACTCGTACACTTTATAATAAGAATTGAAGACAAGTCACATAAAGAAAACAATCATTTAAACATGGACAATGACCAAGTATTGTAACCTCTCAAATAAAGATTGAAGATAAATAAATAAATAAATAACTATGAATAAATTATCATAAAAATAAAAATTAAATGCAAACAATATTATGTTTGAAAAGCATTTAATTGTTTCAAATTGGCCACATGATGTGAACTAAGAATACTTATTTGATATTGATAAATATTTGAAGTGTTATTTTAATATTACTTATATTTTAACTCAAATATAACTTTAAATTTGTAGATTGTTTCACAAAATAGTGGTAATGATGCAACTTGCATAAGTTCAATGATATTGTTAAAATTGTGGATGTTTATAGGAACATATACAACTTACAACTTAACTTGGTAAGCCCAACCACTAATCACAACATAATAACAATGTCTATTCAGACCATGAACAATGGTTCCAATTTTCTCTGTCAAATTTCTTAATCTTTGATTACCTTCGAAAATAGAGTAACTTTCCTATCAATTGCCTTCTATGAGATTTGTAAGCAATATTGTTACACCCTAATATCAACAGCACACCATTCAATTCGTGACTTCTAACAAATTTACAATCTTTCTTTGGATACAGTCCAAATCTGTAAGTTACTTCTAAGTTACTTCAAAGCATCATATCTGTAAGTTACCTCTAACTGTCACCCAATAATGTTTTGAACTTTATTATCTCTCAGTTAGTTTGCAACTGTACCAATGGTTACTAGTTTGGGTCAAATCCACAGAATATGTTGTCTATCAATATACCACTAAGTCCTCAAACAATTTTAACCAATGTTCTCCAGCACTATCGACTGTCCCAGAGACCCTCCAAATCTAATTGATCAAGTTAGATTGGGATCTATCTGGACTGCTTAAATAGTGGGTACCGTGAGTGGTTACAATCACCAAGAAAACTTTAGTGTTTCAGAGATCCACGTACCTGATCTATGACTCAATTTCAAAACCTTCTAATATTATACTGTTGCAAACATATTTTCCTTTCTCTGGCTAAATACATGGCTTATATTTAGCCTAGGGTTTTGTCCAGGAAGCAACTCGAAAACCCATACAACTCTGAGTGTTGGGTGTATTATGATACATTACCCTAATTTGAATTTCATCCAATGGCATAAGAAAAGCAGTGGAGAAAATACAAATTAGGGCCATGATTTCATGACAGGGCCGAGGACAATGGCTAACAAATGATAGACTGTGAATAAAAACAAAGAACATGACTATCAACAACTAATTCAAGAGTTTCAAATAACAGTTCCTAAAGTGATTTTGCATAAAATAATCATTCTATCTTTTGAATCAGTAGACTATGTATAATGAAACACCTCACTGATCAAACAAACACTCCATGGACATATCAAAATATTTCTGCAGCGACATCAAATTTGTCTATCTATTACAATGACTGACCCTGAGCCTGAAACAAAAAATTGCATATTCAAAAGATAACCAAACCTTCTTCGAAGATGGAAATGAAATGAGAAATTTGTCCTCCTTCACACGCAGCAACTCTTGTTTTAATTTGGCCATAAAAATGAAATGAGAAATGAAAAAAAAAATTAAAGTTATGCCCGTGTTCGTCAATATTTCAACCTACATGGTATTGGTCGAAATTTCAACCAACACGGGCATGGATTAAAAAAAAAAAAAGATTTCCTTCTATAATCTGACCAACTTAAACCTTTTTAATTGATGGTCAAAAATGTTGGTAGAAAAATAAGGTCAAATGTACTAGTGCCATGAGGAAATGATAGAAATGAAATGGATTTATTAAAAAGGCTTTAGAAAATCTCAAGTGAAACATGATTAGTAGGTGTAAAAATACCAAACTACATGTTGTTTGATTGTGTCATCTTGCCTACACTCAAAAGTTCTTTTAAATAAGTTATGGACTTTCAGCAAGTCAAAAATATGGAAAAACATTAGGTGACAACATAGAGAAGAAGGATGAGAGATGGAAAGGAAGGATTATACTCTTCTTTGAAGCAAGTTCAATTTCAAAGGAAAGAAAGATACATATAAAATCTATTCTTGATTACTATTTTTAACCTTTCAAAATAATGATAACTTTTAAAATAATTGTCATTTAAATTTGAAGTTATATTATATCTGATTTAAAACATATAAATATTTCATAATTTTTATAATTTAAAAAGGTAAACATTTATGAATTAAAAGAAAGTTTTGAAAAACATAGGATTCATAAACAAGTAAAACATTTTAATCTATTTTTTATTAATAATAAAATTCAAACACGTTTACAAGGTGAATAAATGAAAATATAGGTGGAGCTGCATCTCTTAAATCAAATACGTAAATAAAATTAAACAGCTACCCAGTGGAGATAATTGAATTGAACAATCAAGCCGCTTTCTCTCATAAAAATTTTCAGCATTTCACATTATTTCCAAATCACATTATTTCATGGTTTCACATTATATTGGTTTTACATTATTTCGTGGTTTCACATTATTTCCAAATTAAACAAACTTTCACGAAACTGTTTTACTTTCAATAGCACTCGGTCTGGAATTTGATGAAAAATTATTAGACACGCTAAATATTTATAAAACTATAAATATGACATTGAAATTTATAAATAAACTTTCAAAATTTATTATATACAATTTATTATTTTATTTAATAATAAAAATACATTAATCTTATAATATATATAATAAATTAAGTTATTTTATAATATATAAATTTCAATTTTTATTATTATATATGTTTCTAATTTGATTAATATATATGTTTCACATTAATTTAAAATGTTTTTAAATTTACTAATTTAATATACACATTTTTTATATTATTTATTATATATTTTTATTAATTTAGATTTTTTTTAAAATAAATTATATTTATTTAAAAACACATTTAATTTATTTTAGATTTTAGCATTTACAATTATTTTTTAAACTTTATAAATTATTGAATTAAAATATTTCTCAAATGAATTTATGTTTTAATTTTATATTTTATATTATATGTATTATATTTAATATATGCATTATAATTATATTGATAAAATTTAAAATTATTTTTTAAATTATTTCTATATTAAAATTTGTGACAATCAATATTTTTCTTAAAACATAAAATGAAGGATATTAAAATAATAAACCATTATTAAAAATTCATACGAGAGGTAGGGGTGACCATCAAATTCTAGGCCTGCATTAACATTAATAAATGATAAAAAGCAGATACAGAATCTCTCCTACAAATTATAAACTAGTCAAACCAACCAGTTTTCTCGCATGTTTAAGAAAATTCTAGTAAAAACAGAAGTTACAACTCCAAGAATAGACACAAGCATGTGCCCGCACTTCATTCAACATTTGTGGAGAAAATTGTATTCCAATAAAAAATGGAAAGCTGAGATTTGGCAAGTCATTTCAAAATGGATGTGGCTATCCTCCAAACAAAATGCACTATTGATTAGATTTGAAAAATCCAAAAACGTAATAGATTTTTGCAAAATTTTCAGGACTTGTTCTTCATGATTTGCATATTCTAAATCGAAAACAAAAAATAAAATAAAAAATAAATGATTGTGTTTTCATAAATCTGGAAAAAAAACAATTTGTCCTGTAGTACGTTTTTGTCGGGAGAATAGCCAGTGCCTTTCAAAATGCATCCCAAATTGAAGAAAACATTCTTTCTCTCAACTTCAGCCCTCAAGGTAGAAAGTTTTTTTAGTTTTTTTCAGACGAAGAAACGCGCCAAAGAAAATAAGTCACTCTACAAATTTTTCATTTTTTTTTGGATTGAATTTGTAGACTAATTACGCCAAAGGTTATATGAAACCCATCCCCCTGGGTTAAACTGATCTACAGCTGTCGAATGATTGGTACGCATGCAAGATGATTGAAATGATCAGGACCGTCTGCAGTTTTTGAAAAGACCATTAAATGTAATGTTTGTGTTGTGTGAACAGACTGCAAGGTTATGATTTAACTCATCAGGAACTAGAGTTAGGTTCACGGTTTACAAGACACTCATTGCTTATTTGTTTGTTGCTGTCTATTTTACCTTTTTGTAGCCTTGACATATTCGTCAGAAGTGGTACTTCATTCCTAGTGTACGGTAGTTTAACATAGTGGCGAAGGATACATTTACGGATGTGATGTAGAGTTTATTCAGTTTATGTCGAAATAGTCTGTCGGTTAGAGAACACATATGGAGAAGTGGAGATAACCTTGGTGTCAAAATCTCCCAATTAAAGATTGATTGAATGATAGGTAGGCACTTGCGTCAAATGATGTTGTGTCAACTATCATAGTTTCCAGTAACTTATGGGATCAACAACGAATAATAGATCTAACGAGTGTCATGTCTCCGCTAAAAATTTGAACAACCCTTGCAATCATGCGGCGACCGTTGATCTATTATCAAGGCCACGATGTCTTTCTTTATGTCAACTGTGGAAAAGGAAATAATATTGACTGTTAGATGGAGCATCTAACGATTGTATTCCATTGAAGCTGTCAACTGGGTCATCGGTACTGCGATGCAAGGTTCATCGTCGATGCATCTTGATCAGATGGCTATCATATGTCGAAAAAGAATCTGATTATTCCTTGTGAACATGCGTCATTGGTTAGACTATGTTCTACAACAGTTCGCTGCAATCTTATGACTGTCATGTCTCCGCTAAGAATCTTAGCAACCCTTGCGATCATGCGGTGACCGTTGATCTAACAGTTGTATTCCACTGAAGCTGTTAACTGGGTCAACGGTACTGCAATGCAAGGTTCACCATTGATGCATCTTGATCAGACGGTTGTCGTATGTTGACAAAGAATCTGATTGTTCCTTGCGAACATGCGCTATTCGTTAGATTATGTTCTGCAACAGTTCACTGGAATCTTACGATTGTCGTGTCTCCACTAAGAATCTTAGCAACCCTTGTGATCATGCGGTAATCGTTGATCTATTATCAAGGCCACAATGTCTTTCTTTATGTCGACTGTGGAAAAGGATATAATATTGACTGTTAGATGGAGCATCTAATGGTTGTATTCCATCTAAGGTGTTAACTGGGTCATCAATATTGTGATGCAAGGTTCATCATCGATGCATCTTGAACGAATAGTTGTTGTATGTTTACAAAGAACTTGTTTATTCCTTGCGAACATGCGCCATCCGTTAGATTATGGTCTACAAAAGATCAATGGGCCAGTTTCAAACTTCGGCAATAACTGGTGCAAAATAAAATTTTCCCCTTAACTATGTGACAATCCATAATGAAATAGCATCAGATTTATTATTTAAAACTTTTGAAACTCACTTTCGTTGAGTGGTGATTAAGGAAAACACCTTTAAATGAAATATTGTGATTAGCAATTAATATCATATAAATCGGTTGAGTAATGTCCATGATTTTACAAATTATTACTCTTCCAACTTGTAGACAGTAAAATATTTGTTTTGAATGCAATGTTTTCCATCATTGAATATATATGCAGATCATTACTATATCTAACGTTGACAAGTTATATACAACAAACAAAAGGATCGACATGTAAATTATTCATTGTAGTTGTTGGCTATTAATAAAATTATATGAAGAAAGCAAATACCATACACATTCCTTTTTGAATTTATTGCCATTTAATATCTATCAACAACCACAAGTAAAATTTTACAATAGATATAATTGTATACATTAAAAAAAAAACTTATGGATTGATCTGAAGACACATTCTACTTCGTAATATATGCAGGTGTACTTTGCCATAATGGTTTACAGTGCAAAAAATTACAATGCTCTTTTTTTTAATCTGTGAATAATTTTTTATTTCAATATAGATTGTGGCATTTGTTATGTTTAAATATCTATGACTTTTCAATATCGACATAAATAGCCATTTCATGATTTAGAACGACTATTTATTACTACTCAATTACTACATGTCCTCGTTGTATTTGCAATTTTTGCTTGTATACTTGAGAGTTGTTGCAAATGCATTAAATTGCATTCAATGTTAAATGGATTGGTTGGTAACAATTTTTTTCTTTTGGTGTTCAAGATGACCACCTTCATTGACCATCATCATAGCCTATATAAGAACTGTTCTGCAAATACTTTTCTAAACCAGTAACATATTTTACAAAAATGTTAATACAAATTTCAATATATACATTCACCTGACCATCAAGACATTTCAAGTTCATCATTATGGAGGCATTGTTATCACAGGTTGTTTTAAGTTATGTTTTAAGGGTTGTCCATTTTGTTAATTTCTTAGATTTGAACATCGGACAAATTGTTTGTATCTCAAAATGATATGTACATTTTTTTTTCAACAATGCATCAGTGAGAAATATAGTGTATATGTATATGATATACTTTTGATTACTGACATCATACTATTTGCCATTAAATAGGTAACAAAAATAGCCTTATTAACAAAAGGAACAATTAGTCAAATAATGGATGGTATTTCCATCAAAGAACCATGTTTTCAAATTGTATCATAACATTCTATTGAACAACAGCATACTGTGAGTACAAAATATCGTCTGGAACTTTCTAATGGTGTGCATACACACTTTTCCCTTTTGCCCGAACAATTTAACACCCTTGTAGTGGAGGAGGCTTTAGTGAAAGGTTCCATTGTTTGCATCAAAGAATACTCCACAATTATATGTATGCCAATTATTTTACTATATTTTATTGTACTTATGAAAATTCAATTATAAAAGTTTATTAAATGTCTATTTTGTTTCTACTTATAGGGCTATTCTAATTGATAATTTAGATATAGTGTCAAATCATGGGGAAATTATTGGGTGTCCAGTACCTATAGTACAAGGTACTAAACAGATAGCATCATCTAGCAGTCGTGGAGTTTTAGATGCTTCTTCATGTAACACAATTGGCATAAAACTGCTCACCCCATACCACAAGTTATGGACTATTGAGGGTCATGCTTTACAAAAATCACCTATCCATTGTTTCACAAAAATGTCTAAAGAGGGAAAAGTATTCGGATTTGACTTCATAGAAAGAGAAGGAACTGGTATACATATAACTTGTTTCAATGAATTGGTTGAAAAGTTTTTTGAAATTATTCAATCAAATAATCTTTATTTAATTTCTAACGGTTCTGTTAAAGTTGCAAATTCAAAATTCAATAGTTCAACCAATCCCTATGAAATAGTCCTTCAGAGTTCTTCAAGAATCATACCTTCCACATGTGTTCAGTCTGTAGTTCCCAAACATGATTTCCATGTATGAAGAGTATTGAATCTCTTGAAACTTTTCCTGTTAATTCACTAGTGGATGTGATTGGAATTGTTGTTTCTATCAATACATCAAGTACCATTAGAAAAAAAATGATACAGAAATCAAAAAATGTAATATGTGTATCAAAGATATCTCTGGCTACTCTATTGAAGTGACTCTATGGGGACATCATTGTGAGAATGAAGGACAACAAATTCTAAATTTGTTTAGGGAATGTAAAACAATTGTTGTTTTAATTAAATCTACTCATTTTCGTTCATGGTCTGGTAAGTCATTGGATACTATTTTTTCAACCAATGTTCTTATCAATCCAATTTTAACTGAGGCTGATGCTCTTTTGACATGGTCTGCAAGAATAGGAGAAGATCACTCTTCTATTTCTCTGACTAAAGAGCCAACAATACTTGCTAGATTTACAAATCGACAGCCAATGTCTACCATCTGTACAAAAGACTTCCATTCCATGATTCATGTTTGCGTAACAGCACAAATTTCTAGACTTGATGTGGATAACTTTTATTATCTTTCATGTCCACGAATCATTGATGGCAAAAAATGTAAAAAAAAAGTTGTTCAGAATCATACTGGGAAATATGAATGTCCTAAATGTTGTGTTCATATTCCAATATGTGATTTCAGCTACATGCTTAATATGGATTTGCAAAATCCATTAGGCGAACTTCACAATGTTACTGCCTTTGAAGGCCCTGCAAATGCTTGATTGGGTGTGGATGTAGAATATTTTCAGCTGCTTCTTGTTGAACCCGGTGTGGACTAACAACTTTTGGATAATCTTTATGGTTCTGAGTTTGTCTTTGATCTAAGTATCAAAACATCTACTTTTGGCGATCAAGAAACTCAAAGCATAATTGTTCTCGCTTTGAAGATTTCTTAAGACAATGGTTTACTTATAATTTTGAACATATGTAATGATATGTTTATGTATATATGTATATTCGACAATAAAATTTTTCATGTCAATGTTATGTTGTTCAATTTTTGTGTAATATATTTTCTAAAAAATCAATATTTCCATATTTACCATGATTTTTTTTAGATAACATTTCCATATCTTAGTAAATGTAGAGATATATAAAATAACGGTCATCTCTCCCACTTGTTTATTAATAACTACCATCAATTTTATTTGAAAATATAGTTGATAACTGCATCAAATTCAAGATCATCATTATGGAGGCATTGTTATCACGGGTTCTATCTTTGTGTAATATTTTTTCTAAAGATTCGATATTTCCATATTTACCATGATTCTTTTTAGATTACATTTCAATTTCTCAGTAACAAGGAACTGGTATACATATAACTTGTTTCACTGACTTGGTTCATCAAACAACTTTTGGATGATCTTTATGGTTGTGACTTTGTATTTGCTCTAGATATGTAAGAAATGACCAAAATGCACAACCCTAAAAACACAACTTCAAACAACCTATGATAACAATGCCTCCATAATGATGAACTTAAAATGTCTTAGTGGTCAAGTAAATGTATATATTGAAATTTGTATAAATGTTGTTGTAAAATATGTTACTAGTTCAGAAAAGTATTAGCAGAATAGTTCTTATATAGGCTATGATGACAGTCAATGAAGGCAATAATCTTGAACACCACAAGAAGAAAATTGTCACCAACCAAACCATTTAACAATGAATGCAATTTAATGCATTTGCAACAACTCTAATGTATGCATGGAAAAACTGCAAATACAGTGAGGACATGCAGTAATTGAGTAGCAGTAAATAGTTGTTCTGAGTCATGAAATGGCTATTTACATCGATATCAAAAAGTCATTGATATTTAAACATAACAAATACCGCAATACATATTGCAAAAAAAAAACATATTCACAGATTATTAAAAAGATCGTATACATTTTTTGTATTGTAAATCATTACGACAAAATATGCCTGCATATATTACGTAGTAAAACATGTCTTCAGATCAATCCAGAAGTTTTTTTAAAATGTAAACATCTTTTTCCATGCAAGAAATTCAAAGCATAATTGTTCTTACTTTGAAGCTTGCTTAAGATAGTAGTTTACTTGTAATAATGAACATATCTAATCAATGTTTATTTATATATGTATATTTGATAATAACCTATGTCATGTTAATGTTATGTTGTTCATTTTTTGTGAAATATATCCATATCTAAATATTCTTTTTAACTTACCACTTTTCAATTATTACAAGTATAAATGACAATTATATATGCAGTCATGGATAATGCAAATAATAAAAGAGAGGCTAAGCACAATCACAAAAATCAGATGCAGAGAGCTAGATACGATGTCAAAAAAACTGTTATTAACAAAAGAAGATGAGAAACATCTCAAAATATTGAACTTGCAATTTCTACATCAAATTTACATAGTTTGAACACCTCATATCATTTAGAACCAGTTGAACTTTGAGATTCATATCCTGTACCGAATTCAATTATTGAAAATCCTTTCTTGCCAAAACTTCAAATACTTGATTGTATTGAAGATCATACAACATCCATGAATACAGCTGACCGTATCCATACTTCACCTTTCTCTAAAAATTATTACAATGCCAAAAAATAATTTCATACAAAGATAGATGATATTTCAAACTATAGAAGGTGTTCTATATGTATGGAAGTATATCCTAGAATTAAAATGCACATAATAGATGAAACTTTAATATGTTGCAGATGCAATTCAAAAAAAGATGGGCAACGGTTCTCAAAGTGGAACAATATGGATCCAAGTGAACAACCATTGTGTTTGAAAATCTTAACAGAAATTGAACAAATGTTGATAGCAAAAATAAGTCCTATTTTGCAATTTACTTATGAAAAAGGTGGTCAACACAGATATAGTGGTCATACTATTTGTTTTCCTCAAAATATTTCCAGTATCACATGTTTAAGAAAATTCTAGTAAAAACAGAAGTTACAACTCCAAGAATAGACACAAGCATGTGCCCGCACTTCATTCAACATTTGTGGAGAAAATTGTATTCCAATCAAAAATGGAAAGTTGAGATTTGGCAAGTCATTTCAAAATGGGTGTGGCTATCCTCCAAACAAAATGCACCATTGATCAGATTTGAAAAATCCAAAAACGTAATAGATTTTTGCAAAATTTTCAGGATCTGTTCTTCATGATCTGCATATTCTAAATCGAAAATAAAAAACAAAATAAAAAATAAATGATTATGTTTTCGTAAATCTGGAAAAAAAAACAATTTGTCCTGTAGTACGTTTTTGTCGGGAGGATAGCCAGTGCCTTTCAAAATGCATCCCAAATTGAAGAAAACATTCTTTCTCTCAACTTCAGCCCTCAAGGTACAAAGTTTTTTTAGTTTTTTTTAGACGAAGAAACGCGCCAAAGAAAATAAGTCACTCTACAAATTTTTCATTTTTTTTTGGATTGAATTTGTAGACTAATTACGCCAAAGGTTATATGAAACCCATCCCCCTGGGTTAAACTGATCTACGGCTGTCGAATGATTGGTACGCATGCAAGATGATTGAAATGATCAGGATCATCTGCAGTTTTTGAAAAGACCATTAAATGTAATGTTTGTGTTGTGTGAACAGACTGCAAGGTTATGATTTAACTCATCAGGAACTAGAGTTAGGTTCACGGTTTACAAGACACTCATTGCTTATTTGTTCGTTGCTGTCTATTTTACCTTTTTGTAGCCTTGACATATTCGTCAGAAGTCGTACTTCATTCCTAGTGTACAGTAGTTTAACATAGTGGCGAAGGATAGATTTACGGATGTGATGTAGAGTTTATTCAGTTTATGTCGAAATAGTTTGTCGGTTAGAGAACACATATGGAGAAGTGGAGATAACCTTGGTGTCAAAATCTCCCAATTAAAGATTGGTTGAATGATAGGTAGGCACTTGCATCAAATGATGTTGTGTCAATTGTCACAGTTTCCAGTAACTTATGGGATCAACAACGAATAATAGATCTAACGAGTGTCATGTCTCCGCTAAAAATTTGAACAACCCTTGCAATCATGCGGCGACCGTTGATCTATTATCAAGGCCACGATATCTTTCTTTATGTCAACTGTGGAAAAGGAAATAATATTGACTGTTAGATGGAGCATCTAACGATTGTATTCCATTGAAGCTGTCAATTGGGTCATCCGTACTGCGATGCAAGGTTCATCGTCGATGCATCTTGATCAGATGGCTATCATATGTCGAAAAAGAATCTGATTATTCCTTGTGAACATGCGTCATTGGTTAGACTATGTTCTACAACAGTTCGCTGCAATCTTACGACTGTCATGTCTCTGCTAAGAATCTTAGCAACCCTTGCGATCATGCGGTGACCGTTGATCTAATAGTTGTATTCCACCGAAGCTGTCAACTGGGTCAATGGTACTGCAATGCAAGGTTCACCATTGATGCATCTTGATCAAATGGTTGTCGTATGTTGACAAAGAATCTGATTGTTCCTTGCGAACATGCGTTATTCATTAGATTATGTTCTGCAACAGTTCACTGGAATCTTACGATTGTCGTGTCTCCACTAAGAATCTTAGCAACCCTTGTGATCATGCGGTAACCGTTGATCTATTATCAAGGCCACAATGTCTTTCTTTATGTCGACTATGGAAAAGGATATAATATTGACTGTTAGATGGAGCATCTAATGGTTGTATTCCATCTAAGGTGTTAATTGGGTCATCAATATTGTGATGCAAGGTTCATCATCGATGCATCTTGAATGAATAGTTGTTGTATGCTTACAAAGAACTTGTTTATTCCTTGCGAACATGCACCATCCGTTAGATTATGGTCTACAAAATATCAATGGGCCAGTTTCAAACTTCAGCAATAACTGGTGCAAAATAAAATTTTCCCCTTAACTATGTGACAATCCATAATGAAATAGCATCAGATTTATTATTTAAAACTTTTGAAACTCGCTTTCATTGAGCGGTGATTAAGGAAAACACCTTTAAATGAAATATTGTGATTAGCAATTAATATCATATAAATCGGTTGAGTAATGTCCATGATTTTACAAATTATTACTCTTCCAACTTGTAGACAGTAAAATATTTGTTTTGAATGCAATGTTTTCCATCATTGAATATATATGCAGATCATTACTATATCCGACGTTGACAAGTTATATACAACAAACAAAAGGATCGACATGTAAATTATTCATTGTAGTTGTTGGCTATTAATAAAATTATACGAAGAAAGTGAATACCATACGCATTCCTTTTTGAATTTATTGCCATTTAATATCTATCAACAACCACAAGTAAAATTTTACAATAGATATAATTGTATACATTAAAAAAAAACTTATGGATTGATCTGAAGACACATTCTACTTCGTAATATATGCAGGTGTACTTTGTCATAATGGTTTACAGTTCAAAAAATTACAACGCTCTTTTTTTTAATCTGTGAATAATTTTTTATTTCAATATGTATTGTGGCATTTGTTATGTTTAAATATCTATGACTTTTCAATATCGACATAAATAGCCATTTCATGATTTAGAACAACTATTTATTACTACTCAATTACTACATGTCCTCGTTGTATTTGCAATTTTTGCTTGTATACCTGAGAGTTGTTGCAAATGCATTAAATTGCATTCAATGTTAAATGGATTGGTTGGTAACAATTTTTTTCTTTTGGTGTTCAAGATGACCACCTTCATTGACCATCATTATAGCCTATATAAGAACTGTTTTGCAAATACTTTTCTAAACCAGTAACATATTTTACAAAAATGTT
Source organism: Chamaecyparis obtusa (assembly GCA_027943335.1). NCBI lineage: Eukaryota > Viridiplantae > Streptophyta > Pinopsida > Cupressales > Cupressaceae > Chamaecyparis > Chamaecyparis obtusa. The sequence continues at coordinate 473,237 of BSBK01003869.1, read as the reverse complement.
AATACAAATTTCAATATATACATTCACCTGACCATCAAGACATTTCAAGTTCATCATTATGGAGGCATTGTTATCACAGGTTGTTTTAAGTTATGTTTTAAGGGTTGTGCATTTTGTTAATTTCTTAGATTTGAACATCGGACAAATTGTTTGTATCTCAAAATGATATGTACATTTTTTTTTCAACAATGCATCAGTGAGAAATATAGTGTATATGTATATGATATACTTTTGATTACTGACATCATACTATTTGCCATTAAATAGGTAACAAAAATAGCCTTATTAACAAAAGGAACAATTAGTCAAATAATGGATGGTATTTCCATCAAAGAACCATGTTTTCAAATTGTATCATAACATTCTATTGAACAACAGCATACTGTGAGTACAAAATATCATCTGGAACTTTCTGATGGTGTGCATACACACTTTTCCCTTTTGCCCGAACAATTTAACACCCTTGTAGTGGAGGAGGCTTTAGTGAAAGGTTCCATTGTTTGCATCAAAGAATACTCCACAATTATATGTATGCCAATTATTTTACTATATTTTATTGTACTTATGAAAATTCAATTATAAAAGTTTATTAAATGTCTATTTTGTTTCTACTTACAGGGCTATTCTAATTGATAATTTAGATATAGTGTCAAATCATGGAGAAATTATTGGGTGTCCAGTACCTATAGTACAAGGTACTAAACAAATAACATCATCTAGCAGTCATGGAGTTTTAGATGCTTCTTCATGTAACACAATTGGCATAAAACTGCTCACCCCATACCACAAGTTATGGACTATTGAGGGTCATGCTTTACAAAAATCACCTATCCATTGTTTCACAAAAATGTCTAAAGAGGGAAAAGTATTCGGATTTGACTTCATAGAAAGAGAAGGAACTGGTATACATATAACTTGTTTCAATGAATTGGTTGATAATTTTTTTGAAATTATTCAATCAAATAATCTTTATTTAATTTCTAACGGTTCTGTTAAAGTTGCAAATTCAAAATTCAATAGTTCAACCAATCCCTATGAAATAGTCCTTCAGAGTTCTTCAAGAATCATACCTTCCACATGTGTTCAGTCTGTAGTTCCCAAACATGATTTCCATGTATGAAGAGTATTGAATCTATTGAAACTTTTCCTGTTAATTCACTAGTGGATGTGATTGGAATTGTTGTTTCTATCAATACATCAAGTACCATTAGAAAAAAAATGATACAGAAATCAAAAAATGTAATATGTGTATCAAAGATATCTCTGGCTACTCTATTGAAGTGACTCTATGGGGACATCATTGTGAGAATGAAGGACAACAAATTCTAAATTTGTTTAGGGAATGTAAAACAATTGTTGTTTTAATTAAATCTACTCATTTTCTTTCATGGTCTAGTAAGTCATTGGATACTATTTTTTCAACCAATGTTCTTATCAATCCAATTTTAACTAATGCTGATGCTCTTTTGACATGGTCTGCAAGAATAGGAGAAGATCACTCTTCTATTTCTCTGACTAAAGAGCCAACAATACTTGCTAGATTTACAAATTGACAGCCAATGTCTACCATCTGTACAAAAGACTTCCATTCCATGATTCATGTTTACGTAACAGCACAAATTTCTAGACTTGATGTGGATAACTTTTATTATCTTTCATGTCCACGAATCATTGATGGCAAAAAATGTAAAAAAAAGGTTGTTCAGAATCATACTAGGAAATATGAATGTCCTAAATGTTGTGTTCATATTCCAATATGTGATTTCAGCTACATGCTTAATATGGATTTGCAAAATCCATTAGGCGAACTTCACAATGTTACTGCCTTTGAAGGCCCTGCAAATGCTTGATTGGGTGTGGATGTAGAAGATTTTCAGCTGCTACTTGCTAAACCTGGTGTGGACAAACAACTTTTGGATAATCTTTATGGTTCTGAGTTTGTTTTTGATCTAAGTATCAAAACATCTACTTTTGGCGAGCAAGAAACTCAAAGCATAATTTTTCTCGCTTTGAAGATTTCTTAAGACAGTGGTTTACTTATAATTTTGAACATATGTAATGATATGTTTATGTATATATGTATATTCGACAATAAACTTTTTCATGTCAATGTTATGTTGTTCAATTTTTGTGTAATATATTTTCTAAAAAATCAATTTTTCCATATTTACCATGATTCTTTTTAGATAACATTTCCATATCTCAGTAAATGCAGAGATATATAAAATAACTGCCATCTCTCCCACTTGTTTATTAATAACTACCATCAATTTTATTTGAAAATATACTTGATAACTGCATCAAATTCAAGATCATCATTATGGAGGCATTGTTATCACAAGTTCTATCTTTGTGTAATATTTTTTCTAAAGAATCGATATTTCCATATTTACCATGATTCTTTTTAGATTACATTTCAATTTCTCAGTAACAAGGAACTGGTATACATATAACTTGTTTCACTGACTTGGTTCATCAAACAACTTTTGGATGATCTTTATGGTTGTGACTTTGTATTTGCTCTAGATATGTAAGAAATGACCAAAATGCACAACCCTAAAAACACAACTTCAAACAACCTATGATAACAATGCCTCCATAATGATGAACTTAAAATGTCTTAGTGGTCAAGTAAATGTATATATTGAAATTTGTATAAACATTGTTGTAAAATATGTTACTAGTTCAGAAAAGTATTAGCAGAATAGTTCTTATATAGGCTATGATGACGGTCAATGAAGGCAATCATCTTGAACACCACAAGAAGAAAATTGTTACCAACCAAACCATTTAACAATGAATGCAATTTAATGCATTTGCAAAAACTCTAATGTATGCATGGAAAAACTGCAAATACAGTGAGGACATGCAGTAATTGAGTAGCAGTAAATAGTTGTTCTGAGTCATGAAATGGCTATTTACATCGATATCAAAAAGTCATTGATATTTAAACATAACAAATACCGCAATACATATTGCAAAAAAAAACATATTCACAAATTATTAAAAAGATCGTATACATTTTTTGTATTGTAAATCATTATGACAAAATATGCCTGCATATATTACGTAGTAAAACATGTCTTCAGATCAATCCAGAAGTTTTTTTAAAATGTAAACATCTTTTTCCATGCAAGAAATTCAAAGCATAATTGTTCTTACTTTGAAGCTTGCTTAAGATAGTAGTTTACTTGTAATAATGAACATATCTAATCAATGTTTATTTATATATGTATATTTGATAATAAACTATGTCATGTTAATGTTATGTTGTTCAAATTTTGTGAAATATATCCATATCTAAATATTCTTTTTAACTTACCACTTTTCAATTATTACAGGTATAAATGACAATTATATATGCAGTCATGGATAATGCAAATAATAAAAGAGAGGCTAAGCACAATCACAAAAATCAGATGCAGAGAGCTAGATACGATGTCAAAAAAACTGTTATTAACAAAAGAAGATGAGAAACATCTCAAAATATTGAACTTGCAATTTCTACATCAAATTTACATAGTTTGAACACCTCATATCATTTAGAACCAGTTGAACTTTGAGATTCATATCCTATACTGAATTCAATTATTGAAAATTATTTCTTGCCACAACTTCAAATACTTGATTGTATTGAAGATCATACAACATCCATGAATACAGCTGACCGTATCCATACTTCACCTTTCTCTAAAAATTATTATAGTGCCAAAAAATAATTTCATACAAAGATAGATGATATTTCAAACTATAGAAGGTGTTCTATATGTATGGAAGTATATCCTAGAATTAAAATGCGCATAATAGATGAAACTTTAATATGTTGCAGATGCAATTCAAAAAAAGATGGGCAACGGTTCTCAAAGTGGAACAATATGGATCCAAGTGAACAACCATTGTGTTTGAAAATCTTAACAGAAATTGAACAAATGTTGATAGCAAAAATAAGTCCTATTTTGCAATTTACTTATGAAAAAGGTGGTCAACACAGATATAGTGGTCATACTATTTGTTTTCCTCAAAATATTTCCAGTATCATAGCATTGTTGCCTAGACGAATAGATGCATTGGATATAATCATTATTAACAGAGAGAGTATAGGAAATAAAAAATATAATTTTTATGTTAGCAGATCTCATGTTTATGAAGCACTGAAATATAAAACATTGAATGACCCATACTATAGGGATGTACGAATAGATGAAAATGCATTAGCATCATTTCCTTTACAATGTACTGATGTTTCAGACCTAATTTTTAATGCAGTGGAAAATAGTCATCCTATTAAAGATAACTCATCTATGTTAGATGAGATAGAAGAAAATGAGTTTGATCACAATCTAGAATTTAACAGCTCATTTGTTTGTAATCTACCTGCTCCACATAGAGAAACAGAAGAAATATGGTCTTTGTTGCATTTAGGTGAAGGTCAGACAACAGAATCTATTGCATGGCCTCCTATCTTTCCTTCTCCTATTAATGAATACACAACCGAACATTTATTTGTGATGGCATTTCCAACTTTGTTCCCCAATGGAATGGCAGCAGTCAAATGGCCATGTATCAAAGAAGTCAAACTCCACGATTATGCTCTTCACCTTCTACGATACTATGATAACAGATTTGGGCAGCATTCAAGATTTAGGTATTTTATATTGAATATTATTATGAACCATCGAAGCCAAGCCATAGCATATGTGTTTGTTCATAAACAATTAGATGGATCTTTACCTATAACAATTGCAGATCTTCATCAAAAGCTATGAGATGTACCTGATGATAAATTGGTAGATCAGTTGATGAGAATTGGTTCTTCTGTATGTGGAACTAGACCTTTTTGGAATCAATGAAGAGAAGAATTGATAGACATGGTTATTCAGATTGGTTGTCCTACACTTTTCTTTACCCTGAGTGTTGCAGATACCAAATGGCCTGATTTCACAATATCATGCCATCTAGCATGCCAACAAATCCATCAATGGCTACAAGATGGCAAATACAGAATATTATTGAAAATCCACATTTGACAACTATATATGCATCATAGATTCACTGCATTTCGAGAGCAAGTCTTTGGGAAACTACTTGGTGCAACTGAATATTAGTACAAGTAAATAATCTATTTAAAATGTTATTCAATAAAATAAATAAGAGTCCATTTTGATTAGCTCTTTGTCCATTTACCACTTTTTCTTGCTGAATAATATGATTTACATACTTAAATTTATATCAGGTTTGAAAGGCAAAGTAGAGGTTCTCCACATATTCATGGATTTTTCTGGTTGCCAAATGCACTTGATCTTAAAAATTTAGAATGGAATAATGATCTATCGGTGCAGAGAGCTTTAGATTACATAGATCAATATGTATCAGCATGGAATCCACAAAGCATTCAACAAAGAAATTAGGGGATTTTTTGTAGATCTCTTCATGATCCTTGTTTGATGACTACAGAGATGATATATACAATAGACATGGCTTTTGATTATAGTGATTTGATTAATCATGTACAGTGTCACACAAAATGCTCTCTGCAGACATGTTTAAGAAGAAAAGGTGATGCTATTTCATGTCGTTATAAAGCTCCATGGACAATAGAAGAAAAATCTGAATTAACACTTATAGATAAAGCCGAACCTAAACATACAGCAGCAAGCAATGATGATCGGCTAAACTTACATAACATATAGATGCTTTTGATATGGAGAGGTACTATAGATTGTCAACCTGTTCTTTCAATTGATGCAGTTATCAAGTATATAGAAAAGTATGCAGCAAAAGCTAAACAAAAATCTGAAACATATTGTGCAATGTTAAGTAGAATAGCTTCAAGTTTGAATGGTACAATGCCTGCTCCAGCTGCACTTTAGAAAATGCTTCTCAAAAATTGTGTTGACTGTGATATAGGTGCCCAAGAAACTTGCCATCATTTACAAAAGCTTCCCTTATCCCTTTGTAGTAGATAGTTTGTATCTTTGAATGTGAACCAAAAAATCTTCAACATCTACCTATATTAGACATGTGAATAAGCTTATGCCATAACCAAATTGACAATTATATGGCATTCCCACCAAGTTTATAAATGCTTTGTCTTATTGACATAACCCAAAGATGGACATTTAGAGCTACCCGAAAGCAAGACAAATGGAAACAAAGAAAATCACCTTGTATAGTTAGAGGCTTGCCTAGATTTATTAGTATTCCTTCCAGAAAAGACATTTCTTATCCAAATTTTTGCTAGAGTGAATTTTTGTTATACAAACCATTCCACAATATTGAAATAGAATTTGCAAATTTAGATGAAGGAATAATAGAACAATGGGAAACTTTTTCATCAACATATGAAGCATGGCATGTACATAGAACACATTCATATGTAGAAGAAGCAGATGATCCTACAAGTCCTACAGTAGATTCAGATGCAATGCAAGATAGTATACCAGATGAATGGCAAGTTTTAGCTCGTTTATATCTAGGCATGCCTATACATTTAAATGATTTAGATATGCTTGGATATCAAGAATTTGACTCAGTAAACAATTGGTTCCAAAATAATATTACTCCTTTACAAAAAGCTACAGCTACAAATTTCATTCAATCAAATCAAGAAATATTTCAAGAGAATCCAGTTATGCATCAACAACTTTTTTATAAATTGTCTATCCAACAACAAAAAGCATATGATATGATTATATCACATAGGAAAAAAACTATTGTACAACAACCATTACAGCTAATTGTACAAGGCACTACTGGCACTGGAAAATCACATCTGATAGCTCTAATCAAAGCTAGTCTCAGTCAATCAGCACCCAATGGATAGTCACATGTTCTACTTCTTGCACTAACAGGAGTTGTAGCATTTAACATCAAGGCATCTACAATTCATTCTGTTCTACATATTCCTATCAAAGAGATGGTACAATTACAAGGTCAGCAACTGGCAAAATTATAGGAAAATTTGTATTATGTTCAATACATCATAATAGATGAAATGAGTTTTATTGGTCCTAAATTATTTGAAAGAATTGATATGAGATTGAGACAAGCATTTCCAAATAGCAACCATATTCCTTTTGGAGGTCGTTCAATGATTCTCTTTGGTGATTTGGGTCAGCTTCCTCCAGGTAAAGATATTTTGATGTATGCTTCAAATTCATATAATGGACAATTATGGTAGTCATTCAAAAAAGTAATCACTTTAGAAGCAAACTTTCACCAAATTGGCAACACAGATGTTCAGGTACAATTTTGTTCTCTTCTTACAAATCTAAGAAATGCAAAACCAACAATTGAAGATTGGACTCTACTAATGTCACAGACAAGTACTGCTCTCAATAAAGAGGAACAAGAAGAGTTTCATTCTAAAGTACACCTCTTTGCAACAAATGAAATGGTGGGTCTTCATAATAAGAAAATGTTATTATCTCTACACCAACCTATGGCTCTTTCAATAGTAGAACAACAAAAAGATTTTGAAAGTTCGAATGTAGATGAAGAACAACTTCAATCTCACATTCTTTTATGTATAGGACAACGAGCTATGCTATGTAGTAATTTATGTGTCCAGATAGGGATGGTTAATGGTGTTATAGGAGAATTCAAAGCTATTGTATATAATAATGGTGAAAAGCCTCCTCAACTGCCATTGATAGTTGTGGTTGAATTTTTTAACTACATTGGTCCTACTTGGGATGATACAAATCCCAAAAATATTCCTCACACTAATTAAAAGGGGTTGCCACCATCAAATTCCTCTACGTATGTCATGGGCTTTAACAATACACAAATCACAAGGTTTATCAAGCTTGTAAAAGAAATAATTGACATTGGAAACACAGAGCGGCAAGGATTAACTTTTACAGCTTTTTCCAGAGTTCATGAACTATCAGGACTACGTATTCATCCAGCTTTCAGTTTTGAAAGATATTCACACATGCAACAAAATTCAAATGTTACAAGGTGAAAAGAAGAAGAGAGACGCCTAAACGCATTGATAGAATTTTAACCCATTTTTTCTAGTGTTATTGTATATTCTTCATTGAAATTACAAATATGTATACATGTTTCTTAGATTATGATCTGTAAACTTACAAAACATACAGTTCTTTCAAAAGATATATAAACTTAGTAACAATAACTATTTTTTTGGAAGCTGTACTTTCTGTTGACACTCAGGAACTATAGTTTATATTTTTATCGCTGTAAGATTTATTGTCAACTGATTAAATAAAAATAGAAACATAATAAAAATTGTTGTTATAAAAAGCATAATAATTTTGTTTACCTTTTGAAAAAAATAGAGTATACTTTATTAACATGTTAATCATATTTATTGAAATTTCAAGCATACATTCAGATGTCTTTAACACTATAAAGGTGATCTAAATCAGTACGCAGTATCAGTTTTATTTATTTGACCGATGTTAAATACATCAACATTTATAGGAAGATGTCCATTGACATTCAACAGCAATAGAATGTTTTGAAAAATTAGCCACAAGAATTCTTCAATCAGATTTTTAGAACAAAAGTTACAACAAACCCTTGTAACCATAATTAATATCGTAACCATAACTACAGGTAGTTAAGAAATACCTCCATCAGGTTTATGGTTCATTATTTCTATCATTCAAAAATGTTTATTTAAAACTTGTTTGTATTTTTTGTTTAACAACTTTTTCTTCAACATATTACAACACTTTTTTATGATGTCAGCTTACCATTTCATGTTTTCAAACTACCTCTAAGAGTAATAAATTTAGTCTATGAGGTAAAAGAAACATGATCATAAAATTGTATAATTTTCAACATAGATTTAGTTAGGAAATAACAAAAATGATAGCTTGCAAAAACACAATAAAAAAAATAGTTCACCAATGAAATTCTACATCTCATTTCATGATTCAATAATGAAAATTGATTACAATATGCACAGAGTGCATGATTTATATAGAAGTAAACTACCATTTGCAAGAGCTAAATACACCAATCAACATGATCACCTAACAGGAATTAATATGAAATTAACTACCATGGAAATTCGAATTAAGGAGGGCTATTCCACGATGCATACAGCTAATTGTACAAGGCACTGTTGGCACTAGAAAATCTCATCTGATAGCTCAGATCAAAGCTGGTCTCACTCAATCAGCACCCAATGGACAGTCACCTATTCTAGTTCTTGCACCAACAGGAGTTGCAACATTTAACATCAAGGCATCTACAATTCATTCAGTTCTACGTATTCCTATCAAAGAGATGTTACAATTACAAGGTCAACAACTGGCAAAATTATAGGAAAATATGTATTATGTTGAGTACATCATAATAGATGAAATGAGTTTTATTGGTTCTAAATTATTTGAAAGAATTGATATGAGATTGAGAGAAGCATTTCCAAATAGCAACCACATTCCTTTTGGAGGTCATTCACTGATTCTCTTTGGTGATTTGCATCGGCTTCCTCCAATTATAGATATTCTGATGTATGCTTCAAATTCATATGGTGGACAATTATGGTAGTCATTCAGAAAAGTAATCACTTCAGAGGCTAACTTTCACCAAATTGGTAATACAAATGTTCAGGTACAATTTCTCTCTCTTCTTACAAATCTAAGAAATGTATAACCAACAACTGAAGATTGCACTCTACTCATGTCACGAACAAGTACTACTCTTAGTAAAGAGGAACAAGAAGAATTTCATTCTAAAGTACACCTTTTTGCAACAAATGAAATGGTAGCTCTTCATAATAAGTGCATGTTATTATCTCTACATCAGGACTACATATTCAGCCAGCTGTCAGTTTTGAAAGATATTCATGCATGCAACAAATTCCAAATGTTACAAGATGAAAAGAAGAAGAAAAATGCTTAAATGTGTTAACAGATTATTAACTCTTTTTATTTTATCATTATTGTATATTCTTCATTGAAATTACAGATATGTATATATGATTCTTAGATTTTGAACTCTGAACTTAAAGAACATAGTCCTTTCAAAGAATATATAAACTTAGTTTCAATAAGCATTTTATGAGAAACCGTACTTTCTATTGAGACTCAGCAACTATAGTCTATTTTGTTGCCGCTGTAAGATTTATTGTCTACTGATTTCATTAAAATAGAAATGCAATATAATTTGCTTTTATAAAAAGCATAATAATTTTGTTTGCCTTCCAAAATAAATAGAGTATACTTTATTAACATGTTAAGCATATTTGTTGAAATTTGAAACATACATTTGAATGCGTTTAACACTGCAAACATGATCTAAATCAGCACACAAAATCAGTTTTATTTATCTAACCGATGCTACATACAATGACAATTACAGCAACATGTCCATTCACATTCAACAACAATAGAATGTTTCAAAATAATTGTCACAAGAAATCGTCAATCAGATTTCTTGAAAAAAAAGTTACAACAAACCCTTGTAACAATAATTAACATCATAACCATAACTATAGTTAGTTAAAAAATACCTCCATCAAGTTTATAGTTCATTATTTCTATCATTGAAAAATGTTAATTTAAAAATTGTTTGTTTTTTCGGTATATGAACTTTTTTTACAACATATTACAACATTTTTTTTCAATGTCAGTTTACTATTTAGCTTTTTCAAATTACTTGTAACAATTTAAAATTTAGTATATGAGATAAAAGAAACATGATCATAAAATTGAATAATTTTCAATATAGATCTAGTTAGGATATAACAAAAATGACAGCTTGCAAAAATAGAATCAAAAAAGAGCACTTCAACAATGATGTTCTATATCTCATTTCAGCATTCAATAATGCAAATTTATTACAATATGCACAAAGTGCATGATTTATATAAAGTAAACTATCATTTCCAAGACCAAAGTACACCAATGAACATGATCAGTTCACAGGAATTAATATGAAATTAACAGTCGTGGCAGTTAGAATTAAGCAGGGATGTTCCAACATGCATATGACACATAAATCTCTATGACTGACTCTATCGACACTACTCGACTATGTAACAATAAAGTGGTGGTTGAAAATACTTTTGTCAATTCTCTATACAACTGATCAACTATAGAGGCTAAGAATCATCAACACGAACAATAGAAAATGCCTCCATAAAGTTAAAAATAGAGGCATGACAAGTCCACTGACATGATGTCATTAAATAGACAAACAAGGCAAGAGCCATGCAAAGAGAGCATGACCTTGACCTATCTCTCATGGAGATTCCAACTTAGCCTTTATTTCTCTAACTGATTCATATAAGCCACTACTTTTTGCCAAAACCCAAATTTGTAGTATGCATTTGAAATAGTTGAATGGTGTGTGAGAAGAGCAGACACTGAAAACTTCATTCTTTGCAACTAATCTAATCTTTACAACCTACAAAAAAACACTTCTATTTCTCTTTTCTAGGACATAAGATCACATTGTTGGAAATATTCAGGAATTAACCGAGTTACTGAGAGGGGAGGGGTGAATCAGTAACTCCAAATTTTCTTACAATTTCAACATGAAATTTACCTTTTAACCTTTGCATACAGAAAGCATGAAACTTAAAAGCATTCACAATAATGACACATAGATTTGGTTACCCAGAAACCTTCCAAAAGAAAGTAAAACTGGGGTGGGGATGAAACCCACAAAGCTTTAATACTGCAGAATAAAGTTGGCCGGTTAAGGCTTACAATTTGATCACTTCTGATGATCTGCCCTGTTAGGAGCAATAAGGATTGCTAAATCCACCCTGTTAAAGGATTTACAAACATACAGTGAAGTATGCACTCGGTAAAGAGATTTATACAGAGACTGTTAAGTCTACCCGGTTAAAGGATTTAGTACTGATTCACCTGTTAGAATGAAACAGTAGATCTCTGCTTTGCAACTGGATTGCTGATTGAGATTCTCTGATGTACTGATCACCTTCTGTGATGAATTTGTCTTTGCTGTACCTTATACTTCTGAAGCCTTCTGCAATTCGCTTATTTCTGCCTTTCTTTTTCTTTCACATATATTCTCCTTCATACATTTCATCTTTTTACAACATTGCTTATATACAGGTCTTAAACAATTAATTACAATTACAATTACACAGTCGGCTTGACAAATAAACATGAGTGCTGCTAAGTCGGCCCAAGTAGTTACTCGGTTCCTTCAAACTGACTCGGTGACTTTCTGATACTTGGCGTCCACTGCATTACTCGGCATCGTCATGCACTCGGTAGAAGTGAAGGCACGGTTCATACTGATCACTCGGTAGGTATTGAACTCGGTAAGTACTGGTGACTCGGTAGACAAGATGTTACTCGGTTTACATTGTCCTGATCGGTTTGTACTAACTTGCTCGGTTTGCACTGTCTGCTCGGTTTGCACTGTCTGCTCGGTTTGCACTGTTTGCTCGGTTTGCACTGTCTGCTCGGTTTGCACTGTCTGCTCGGTTTGCACTGTCTGCTCGGTTTGCACTGTCTGCTCGGTTTGTATCCAGAATGCAAATAAGTGTTGTCACTAGTGGCAATTCTGCTTAATGCCAACAATCTCCCCCTTTGGCATTAGTGACAAAAACACTTATTGGCCAAAATATATATACACGAATCATGCTGAGTTTTATTTTGATTTTTCAAAATTTGTCTTTGTTATAGGGCTTTATATATTGTCTCCCCCTTTCAATGTGCTAACTGTTCCTTATACAAATCTATAACTGTATACATATCTCTCCTTCTATACATATCTCCCCCTTTTTGACGATAATGCCAAAGGTGCATATACAAGCTATTTACAGAGAGAATCCAAAATTTGATAAGAAATCAGAATGTACCTTCATTATTAGTGCCAGGGTTCTGTCCCAACTTTCTTGCAGGATCTTACATGTTTGTATAGCAATTTGGACTTCTGCAGAGAGTTCAATCATGTGATCTGCTATAGAGAACTGATTGTCATGAATCAATGTTCTGGAATGTTCAATGTGCTTATACATTGTATTCATGATGGGAAGGATCATGTGTTGGATGTCTAGCAGTGTGGACCGGATCCTTGAGTCTTCTTTCAGTAGATCAGACTGCATATTAGATAGGTGTGAAATTTTCATGTGATGAGCAGAGCTTGAACTTGGTTCAAGTTGCAGCTTCTGTATGCTAATCTTCATATCCTCATCCATTTTATTCATTTTATCTTTAACATCCTTTGTGAACTCGGCAAAATTGCATAGTCTGGCCAAAAGAGAGGTAGCATTCGAATAGATAGATTCTATGTTAGACAAAACTGAAGACAATTCCACTTGGTTAATAGCTATGTGCTGAGCAATGTGCTCAAGCACTTTATTGTTGAATCTCTTCTCGGCTCTTTCAACTAACTTTTCTGTCCCGGATGAGTCCTCATTGTATTTCTCAACTGCTTCTACTAATTGTAACAAAACATGCTGGGAGGAGTCTACTTTAATGCCTAATGCATCAGACAAAATGTCCTTAGCATCCTTGATGATTTGATACTCCTTGTCTCTCTCCTCTTTAAGCTTCTTTTGTTTTGCTTTCCTTTGGAGGATCTCACCTATATTCTGCATTTGGTCCGCTGAGAGATTTGCAAAATCTAATGTAGGAATCTCTATCTCTTCATCTAGGTCTATATCCTCAACTACATTTTTACCCAAAAATTTTATACTCGGTAGAGCTTTAGGCTTATCTGTACTTAATGCTTTTGTAGTAGTGACAGTAGATAAAGTAGGGCTAGCTATTGATACTGGTATACTTTCTACTGGAGAACTTAAAATATTTACACTTGAAGATTCAAAAGCTGGAAAACTTACTGCTGGAAAACTTGATGGTACAGGAGACTGCAGCACGGTAGAAGAAATGGTGGCTGCCTCTGATGTTGCTAGAGATGATTGGACAAATGTGGAAGTTGTCACAACCATGCTTGAAGGTGTCTCTGGGCTGGATGTAGAGATTTTCACTGGAGAGGTAGGAAGGGATGCAATGACTTCTGTTGCTATCCTTACAGTATCATCTACCTCAGTGTCTTCTTCTTGTTCATTGCTGTCATCTTCAATATCTTTTATTATTACAGTTTCAATGCTCGGTTGGTGAAGGTGGTATATGTTCTTCCATGTGGCTTTTGCAGCCTTCACAACCGATTCAATATTGTTGATCAAAATCAAACAAGTATTGAACTTCAATGTCATCTTATTTTCATTTTCTTTTAATGCCTTCTTTACTTCATCATTATTCAAGCTCGGCATCAACTGTCTCAGGTTTTGATCAAATATGTCTATCACAGTTTGCCTTGCATTGCTCCATCTCATTTTTATTGGATTCAATAGAACTGCTGGAACCTGTGAGGTAATTTCTTCAGGAGAGTATTTCCACTGTCCCATCTTCTCAACAACAGCATCTTCTATTTCCTTCTGTTCTGCTTCCGATCTGGTTTCATATCTCAAGGATTTTATGTTACTTACTCCAGATCCTGATCCATCTCTAAAGAGTTTGAGCTTTTCTTGAAGGCTTAGAGGAGGCCTTTTGAATACTATGTCTTTATCTGCCTTTTCTGCCTTGTCTGCCTTGCCTCTTGTCTTTCTCCTTGTAAACACAGTAGTGGGAGGCATAGGTGCCTTAGTGATGAAAACTTTTCCTTTCTTCTTTGCAGGTTCTGGTTCCTCTGTTTTCTCATCCTTTTCCTCTTCTTTTTCATCTATTTCTTCTTTGTCCTCGGTTATCATTTGCATTTTGGCTATCCTCTTCTTTCCTTTGTTTACCACCTGTGGAAGCTTTATGCTTAGTTCAATTCTCACCTTAGCTTCATCATATGTTCCAAAATATGGAGCTTTGGGATTGGCAGGCTGATTTAGAAGAGCTTCAATGATATTCTTGGTTTCATCAATATTTACCTCATAAGGAAGAGGTTTTACATATACAGTTCTTGGTTTAACTGCTTGAATATACACATTATCACAATCTACCATAAAACAGATGTCATCTTTGTAATCTTCCACCAACTTCTGTGGAATCCGGAATCTGTCATTCATTTTCTCTTTGAAAGACTCAAAATAATTATCCATGATGCTTTCAAATTTTTCACCCATTTCTGCGATGTATTCATTTATTTCATAGAGTACTGGCACATCTTTTCTCCACACAACTTTTCCTTTAGAAGGGAAGAATTTCTGAACATAGAAGAATAAACAGACCAACAAGGATCCAAACTTACATGGATTGTTTTTGGAAGTTTTGATGCTTTCCATGTTCTTGTTAAACTGTTTCAACAATAAGTCTGCTAGGTCAAATGTTAAGTTGTTTTTGACCACTTTGTATGCTAGGTCAATAGCTTCACAGGAGACACTGTTCTGTCGACTAGAACTGTAAATCTTGTGGGAAATGATATGTGTACCAAACTTCAGTTCAGCGTCGGTAATGCTGCTAACTTTCATGCCTCTACCATGCCACTCGGCTAGGGTTTTCTTCTCTAGTTCCGTCCGACCTAGGGTTTTGGTAGTTTTAGCTTTGTTCAACATGGGAAGACCGGTGACTTGTTGAATCATTTTCTTTGTGATCTCAATAGGTTGCTCAAGCCAAATCTTGCCATCGTGTACTCGGCTGAGAATGTACCTAACCCATTTGTCTCGAAAGTTTTGAGGAAGATGTGCAATGTGAACTAAACCCTTATCTTCCAGATGTTTGTGCTCGGGTTTCAAAATACCATCCACACATAGTTCCTCATGCACAATGTCTAGTTCTAGGTTTCCCATTTCATGAATTGAACAGTTAAAATGATTGCGGATATCGTTAATAAGCAGTACCTTAGGAGGAATCTGAGATTGAGCTCCATTCGGATCTAGGGCTGCTGCAATTGCGGGCACGATCTTAAAATCTGGTGCTTTCCACTCCCCTTGGACTAACATATCAGATCCTTTCTTCGCTGAAGTGCTGGATGATGCCATGGTAGCTCACAGAAAATTCCTTTTGCAAAAGTATTGAATCGTCGGGTTGCCCTTGAAATTTTCTGCTCTCAAAGTGCTAAAGATTCGCGGTGAAGAATGAGTTCGATTACTTGCTTTTTGTTTACAATTCTGTCATTAATGCTCATTTCAAATTAGGGTAGGAATTCTGACAGACTATCACCCACTAAGAATTAATTGCTCGGAAAAGACTTCGCAGCTCGATGAACTTGAGAATTCATACTACTCCGACCTCGCTCGGTAAAGACAGGTACCGACCTTGCTCGGTGAAGACTATACCGACCTTGCTCGGTGAAGACTATACCGACCTTGCTCGGTGAAGACTATACTGACCTTGCTGTGATCTCACTGCATCTTGCATGCTGATTTAGACTTTTCTTTTAATTTCGGTTCTGGAACTGCTTGAGATTGATCTATGAGAATACAGTTCCAGTGCTTCCTTGGAAATTTAGTTTGAGTCGATAGAGCCATCCATTCCATTACTTGGACTGGATTGCTCGGTAGCTTTAGGAATCCATTTTTGTCTCACCTGTTTCCTGACCTTAGTTGCTTCATTCTTCTTTCCTTCTTCAATTTCACTAGCATTCATGCAGTTTCTGGCTATGTGAGCGAGTTTAGTGCATTTGAAACATCTTATGGTAGTATCTCTTTTCCTTAGATGATGTTTTATGCAATTCATGCCAATGTGTCCATATTCTCCACAGTAATGACATCTACACCAGGTGTTGTAGTCCCATCCAAACATTGCTTTCACAATTTGTTCTGCTGGATTAAATGTCTTGGATCTGCACTTGGATGCCTTGTGACCTTGTTTGTTGCACTTGTGACAGTTACCTCTGAATCTAGATTTTTCCCTGCATTCATTTGCTTTGTGACCGGGTTGATTGCAGCTATAACATTTTCCATTGAATTCTGCTTTTTCATTGTTCCAACATTTATTTGAAGTATGTCCTATTTTACCACAATGATTACAAGTAGGTTTTTGATTTCTTTGAGTACCTTGCTTAGAGGATTCGCCTTCTTCTTTGTATCCAAGTCCTGCTTTTCCTTTTTGCCTATGAAGATTTCGTTCATACAGCTGATTCAAGTCTTCTTGACTTTTCAGCATTCCTTCATTGATTTGTTTTTTAGCGTTTAGGTCATCCATCAATCTTAGATTGGTTTCCTTTTCAAATCTTAGTTCTTCTCTTGTGTTTTCTATTTCTGATCTTAGATTTAGAATTTTTTCATTTGTATGAGAGATCTGATCAATTAGATTTTCTAGCTGAAGGGTATTGTTTTGGACTTCAATGTTTCTTCCATCTAATTCATCTTTCAACTTGTTTCTTTGTTCCAAGATCTCACAGAATCTTGTAGAGTGTAGTTCTTGTTCTCTTTTCAATTTTCTCACTTCTTCCTGCAGAGACCCATTCTTTTCTAGGAGTTTTTTGATAGCATTGTTTGCTTCATCTGAGTTATTTGAGGGAAGAAGACCTTCAATCTTTTCTTCAATGTAATTCTGATCATTCATCTGATTTGCAAGTTCCTTCCTTCTCTTTAGGGATTGGGAAAGATGTTCTTTTGCTTCTTTGAGTTTAGCTATGGCCATTTCCAGATCTAGCTTTTCATTTTCAATCACCTTGTTCAGTTTGAATACCTCCATTGTCCTGGATCTTTGCTCAAGCTAGTTAAGCTTTGTCTTGAGAACCAATGCTTCTCTGATACCAATTGTTGGAAATATTCAGGAATTAACCGAGTTACTGAGAGGGGAGGGGTGAATCAGTAACTCCAAATTTTCTTACAATTTCAACATGAAATTTACCTTTTAACCTTTGCATACAGAAAGCATGAAACTTAAAAGCATTCACAATAATGACACATAGATTTGGTTACCCAGAAACCTTCCAAAAGAAAGTAAAACTGGGGTGGGGATGAAACCCACAAAGCTTTAATACTACAGAATAAAGTTGGCCGGTTAAGGCTTACAATTTGATCACTTCTGATGATCTGCCCTGTTAGGAGCAATAAGGATTGCTAAATCCACCCTGTTAAAGGATTTACAAACATACAGTGAAGTATGCACTCGGTAAAGAGATTTATACAGAGACTGTTAAGTCTACCCGGTTAAAGGATTTAGTACTGATTCACCTGTTAGAATGAAACAGTAGATCTCTGCTTTGCAACTGGATTGCTGATTGAGATTCTCTGATGTACTGATCACCTTCTGTGATGAATTTGTCTTTGCTGTACCTTATACTTCTGAAGCCTTCTGCAATTCGCTTATTTCTGCCTTTCTTTTTCTTTCACATATATTCTCCTTCATACATTTCATCTTTTTACAACATTGCTTATATACAGGTCTTAAACAATTAATTACAATTACAATTACACAGTCGGCTTGACAAATAAACATGAGTGCTGCTAAGTCGGCCCAAGTAGTTACTCGGTTCCTTCAGACTGACTCGGTGACTTTCTGATACTCGGCGTCCACTGCATTACTCGGCATCGTCATGCACTTGGTAGAAGTGAAGGCACGGTTCATACTGATCACTCGGTAGGTATTGAACTCGGTAAGTACTGGTGACTCGGTAGACAAGATGTTACTCGGTTTACATTGTCTTGATCGGTTTGTACTAACTTGCTCGGTTTCCACTGTCTGCTCGGTTTGCACTGTCTGCTCGGTTTGCACTGTCTGCTCGGTTTGCACTGTCTGCTCGGTTTGTATCCAGAATGCAAATAAGTGTTGTCACTAGTGGCAATTCTGCTTAATGCCAACACACATACCATATAGAATTTTAACCATAGATCTAGCTAGAAAATAAGAAAAATGACACCTTCTAAAGAGTGGAAAAAAATAGAGCAGAAAGTGCATCAATTATATAAAACTAAACAACCTTTTGCAACAGTAAATTACACCAATCAACATGATCAGTTAATAGATCAAGGCTAAAATTAAAAAATACTGTCAACCATTAACCATGGATTAGTTTACTTCTAAATTACCGTATAGAACTGATCTAGAGTGGCACTTGGAATTAACTAACACTAGTCACAACAAAGATAAGTAACTCAAATTTGAACATGGTTGAATTTTTTTTTCCAAATTTTACAACTTCCAATTCGGTCAATTTGTTGTCATCAAATATATAACTATGTCTTATTTCAACATTCAGATATTTGAAAAATTTAATTTGTGAAAAATACCAGTACAAAAAATAAACATTGCTCAGATGAGAGACACCCTTGTACCAAAATGTGCAGTTTGAATCAACCAATAAGCAATAACTTCATCACTGAATAACAAAACCTAGTTTCTTTCAAAGACAAAGCATTTCTCCAACAAAATAGATTATATTTGATTTGACCCATACACAGATTTGAGACATTGTTCATTGCTTGATACAAACTACACATTTTTTGTACAAGAATGTCTATCATTTAAGCTAACTTTGTTATCTGCACTAATATCTTTCAGATAACAAAATTTCCTAATATATGAACATAGAAATAAAACTTATCTATGTATTTGATATTCACAAAATGACTTAGTTGAAAGCCATACACATTTTTATATATTACTCGACCATGCCCAAATTCCAATTTTTCATCAACACCCAATAACTCTTGTTGCCATTGTTGCCCATTTCGGTTTTGCAACACCATATGTTCATTTTGCTTTGTTGTAAACAATGAACCAAATGAGATATGCCCTGCATTTATTCTTGTCGCAAGATCCCAATAAAACAATGTTTTCTTTGTAGATCAATAACAACCATCCAATAAAAAGCAGACTGTTAGCCTTTTTGCAAAAAATTCACTGACAATAGCCACCACAATGAAAACATATCTATTAGAAATCAAAGAAAGATTTAGTTAATTAATATTGTTCCAGATTGTATACAAACTCAAATGTTTGTATTCAATATAAGCCCTAATTAAATAACCAATGATGAAAAAACCCTAAATGCCTTTCCTTTTCAAAAAAAACCCTTCCTCGATCTTTTAAAATCTTGCTTAACTTCCTACAAATGCACATGTTTGAATTTATCATCCGCTCGATTCATATTCCTAATATTTATTTTCCTACAAGAGACCTCTTTTTTCTTTTCCTAACTCTAAAAGGCGAAGAGATTTTATTATTTCCTCACGAATTTAAAACTTAATTCACACATGTTTCGGCATTATATTTGTCTGTTGAAAATATTATGAGATCTTACGATTTTCACAAGCTCGTAACGAATCCTTTGATTGTTAGCGACCATGTGATAGCCATTGTTTTTTGTATACAACTCAGCATTGCTGCCAACTAGGTCCTGGTTATAAAAATAGTCGATCAAATGTGGCATTTAGTAGTTGCTGACATAAAAATCCAAAACCCACATTCAAAAGCACTAATTACTAAAACAATTAGTATTTAATATGAATTTTAAGGTCGTTAAAATCTAAACCCAATATGTCAACTACAAGTATATTACAATCATATTTCTGATTATACAAAGTTAAACAATTATGTCACATTTTAATGATTATTCGACAAAATAGATTCTATATACATATCTAAATTATAACAATTTTCACAATTAGAAATTAATTTTAAACTTCTAATTAAGTTACTAAATTGATTAGGGTAAAATATCCCACTAACTACTATCTGACATACCTGGCTCTACTATCTTATTATCGCATATCCAATTTAACCGTTACAAACTACTACATCTAAAATTAATTACTTTCAAACTACCTGTCAGCGCTTATCTAAGCAATCAACACCACATGAATGATCTTACGGTCATCGTTTGTTCGCATGAAAGCTTTCTAATCTTTTTGATCATGTGATAGGCATTGATTTAGAATGAAGACCTCGGTGAATTACTTTATGTCTAATCATAAAGTCAAATTATTATTGCCTACTGAGTGATGTAATTAAGGGTTTACCGTCGATACATCATAATTGAAAAATGGTCCTATGTTCGCATAGAAACTTTCAAACCATTACAAGCATACAAAAGCCATCAAATTATGTTATAAAGAAAATCGACAATCCAGATTCAAACTTCAAACAGTACTGTTGTGAAATTTAATTTTCCCGTCCATAGATGACAGATTAATTTATTAGAAAAGTAATGTCTGCATCGTGTGAAGTAAATTGCTGAAAAGTTCACACATTCTCACAAACACAAATATAATAAATTTGTAGATGCCTGGACAAGAAAATTACCAGACCTAGTTATCATTTCCTAAAGGATTCCCTAAAAAGGTTAGTCAATATCTGCACATTTCTTGTTCAAACCTTTATACATGGTTGTGATAATTCTCTTGCATAAACAATAAAAAAATAGTTACCCTCAAATGCCGCCAAGAAAAAGCTTAACCAGTAAAATTGAGTACAGTGAAAGGGGTTTGCATGAAGATTTATTAGAATTACTAAATCAGTCAACGACAAATTTAGTGAAAGCCAAAGAATTGATGCCAAAAGAACCTATGCTACAAATTGCAGACGGTCTCTATGATAAGGATAATTACATAAGGGATGCCAAAATTGGCACAATTAATTCAAGTGCCTCTTTTGATATCATTGGTCTAGAATTGTTCAAACTAGGGTTTAGCCAGAGAAATGCCCTCCCACCTAGCAGCAATGTGTGGCAATTTGACCTGGGGAAGCTTGTCATGCCCAATGTTTTCATGGATACATATTTGATGACTCAAATTGCTAAAAATTATGATCCCATTACTAGGGTAATTACGAATATAAGTGCAAATGTACTCATAAGTATCTCAGCTGAAGAAATCAGAAGGGTTTTTAGACTACGTGAACCCTCAAATGACTTACAAAAAATTGAATTTGAGGAATTAAACCAAGTGTACATTGCTTAGAGAAATTACTTCAGGACTGACCCCTTAAAACACTTATGCAACAATATTGGAGGAATGATTATCTTAGCACCAAATACACAGGAACCTTTCAAAACAAAATATTTTAACTTTAGAGCAAGAACTACATATTGGTCCCTATGTCAGATCTTTGGAGAAGATGTTCAAGAAATAATGCCAATACATTTAATGTACATGATGATCCAAATCTTACACCCTATCGTACCATTTTCTTTTGACTTTGTTTCCTTCATTTCTGATTTAATTCATAATGGATTGGTAGCTATCCAGAAGAACAAACTAGACAAGCCTTTCTGCTGGTACTCTTTCATAATGTATATATTTTTGTTTTAAGGTGCAATTTATTTTGAAAAGCACATGGATTTGATGAAACAGAACAATGGCGAGGATATGTTAGTGCAATTGTGGAACCTTAATATGACATGGGACAGACATGATAGCAGTTTTATAAATTTTGATAGATATTTTGTAGCCAGGCTTAGGCTATTATTTGTTCATGAAAACCTACGAATCCCAACGACCTTGGTCCAACTTGTTAGACCAAAACAATTTTCCAAGAGCCTTAAAATTGTCCATAATCAGGGGGATTTCATTTTCTATCCCGTTTCTACTATTATCAGAATATATGGTTTTACTGGAACTCCATTCATATTGCCATATCAAGTACCCCTCAAGATCGGTGTTGTAGAGTTCATTAGACAATTAGGGGATATTGAAAAGAAAATTCTTGCAAGTAAAGCCAGAGGAACTCTATTTCCAAATGTTACAATTACCCACCAGTTTATAATCACAAAGGGAGGATGGCTGCATATTGATAAATTCCTCGCACCCTATCACATGGCTACATCAATTGCTAGAACAACAGACCTTGAGGGTTTTTATAATGAAATGTTCAAAAAGAAGGTAAGGTGCTCTTCAATACATCACATTTTTTATTTCCGTGAGGATATTATCAAAAATATCCCTAATATACAAGAACAAGAAATAAGAAAGGAAAAGTGGTTAGTATACAAGAAGACATTAAATTTTGTCCAGCAGTTTGAGAAGGAATATGATCCCCCTAAAAAGTATCAATCCGGTTGGAAATAAAATAGACACTCTTATGGATAAATTTGAAGATATTATTCAAACCCTAAATCAGAAAAAGGAAAAAGACATAAAAACTGAGCCAGAGAAGGTTCAAACAATATTGACCAAGCTTGGATTTGCAAAAGTATTGCCCCCAGGCAAATACATGGTACAAAAGAAAACTGGTTATAATATGGTTTTACCAGGATCTCAAATCCATAAAGAATAGAAAAGGAAATAGCATGTTCCTTCCACATCACAGAAACAATAAAAACATGAGATTGTAGACATTCCACAGTCATCTCAGGATCAAACATATAAATATAATTCTGATTATTCAGCTCCCTCAAAGAAACAAAAATTAGAAGAAAGGCTTGTACATGTAGGAGATGATTATTCTCCATCCCAGTCACCTCTAAACATAATAGATGATCAAGAGGTGACACAACAAATGGAACAATTGGGAGCCCTAGGTCAAATTTTTATGACTTATGAAGAGATAAATGAGGGGGTTCCTGAACCACCAAAAGACCCTAAATTAGATTTGACAGTGGGAGAGATGGTGGGTACAAGCTAGACATAGTAATAAAATAAGCATGTGATGAGTTCTTAGCTGATGATGACTTTGTAAAGATGAGAGCCTTCATGCAATTTCTATGGAAATTAAATATTCATCAATTTCAAGAAAATTGTGAAAAGAGGCATGAGGAGAACCGAGATAAAGATCTAAAGATCATAGAAAGTGATGTGACGAAAGAGATGACTGAGTGGTTTGAGACAATTACTCCAGAACAAGGGAGAGACTTGATAAAAAATTCAGGAGTGCTTATTCTCCCAGAGTGGGATATAGCTGATGCAGTGATCTTCGATGCAGTCAGAAAATAGACCACACCAATACACAAGACCAGAGAGGAGGCAGAACAGGCAATTAAGGGAATCACTTTTAGTAATGATCATCAAGCCTTGGTGATGTGATCTTTAAGAAAATATGACAATAATAAAGGAAAATAAATTAGCAAAGGTGATATCAGGGGTAGCGTGATTGTCAAAAGGGTCACTGATACTTCTATACTTGAGGCATTAGAAATGGTGGTAGCATCAGCCCAACTTACAGCAAGAGTCACAGAAAAGGAGGCCAAGGAAAAATAAGACCTCACAATAAGACTTGAAATAGTGTTAAAGGCTTATGCAGACTTGAAAAAGGGATTATATCAAAAGGATATATTAATTGCAAACTTGAACAAAAAGTTAGGTGAACAGGGCCCAATTCATTCTTCAACACAATTGTGTATTTCTTCTTCACCTGCTAGATCTTTTTCTTCAAGCCCTATTATTGAGTACCCAGTCTCCCCTCTCCCACCTTCCATGGCCGATCAAGAGCACGAGCAAGGAGAGAAGCTAAGGTATGGAAAAAGAATAAAAGATACCATTTTACAATTTGTTGCAAATGTAAAACCAAGAGAATTTTATAAAAGTGCTAAGCAGTTGTCTGACATTTTGATCTCTTTTAAGAAAGAGATAGCCACTCTAGACCAAAATTTAAAATGTTGGATTGCTAGAAAGAATAGGTTGAAATCAATGTTTTACTTGATTAATGATCAATGTATTGTCGATATACAACTGACAAATACATATAAATTTGTTAAAGACATTTTTGAATTTGAAGTCAATAGGGAAAGTTTAGAGAAGAGGGCAGAAATGTTAAGAGTAAGATACTTTCAAGACAATTTTCAAATGTTTCCTGGTCTTATCAAAGCAGATCGAACTATAAAGGATAGACATGAATGGTTACAAAAAATTGAAGATGAAGTGTCAACTCTAATAGCTACCATTCTAAATACAAAAGACAATACTCCCTTTATACAATTAATTGAAATTTTACAAGATGTCAGAATACATTTCACTAATATAAGAACTGAGATACACCAGATAATTGTAGATGGGGACAAATTACTGCCTAAAAGAGATGAAGTTGTGACCTTTCATTGGCCAACTGAAGATACTTATGCATCATGGGAAGCAGTATATCCTTTGGACAGTGCCAATGAAGAAGAGACATCCATTGAAGAAGTAACCAGTAGCAGTGTTGCAACACCTTGAAAGAAAAACAAACATTACTGGCAACCTCAAACACTTACAGCAAGAACAGATGGTACAGCTAGCATATTTTGAAACAACCTTGCAATTTATTCAAATATTGGTCACTCATTTGCATTATCAGTTTTATAAAATTGCAACAAAAAACTGTTAAATTTACATTTTTTGTCTTACTTACTGAAAACCTTTTTGTTTCTTATATGAAAAATTTGAAGCTTCTATGGAATCCTTTTTAGTATGATTAATTATTGATAATTGATGAAGTGAAATACATTATTTTAGGTGTTGTTTTCTATGAGTTTGGTTTCCTAAACTTGGTATCATGTGTAGTATTCATGGAAT
Organism: Chamaecyparis obtusa; assembly: GCA_027943335.1. Taxonomy (NCBI): domain Eukaryota; kingdom Viridiplantae; phylum Streptophyta; class Pinopsida; order Cupressales; family Cupressaceae; genus Chamaecyparis; species Chamaecyparis obtusa. The sequence goes on along the minus strand of BSBK01003869.1, from coordinate 447,913 downwards.
TATAGGAAAACTGGTTTTCATTAGATATCTTTTAAATATACAATATGTTGGTTCTTCAAAAGATTTTACACTCCATGAGACACCAATATACTTATGATTAATATTAAGGAGGGGTTAGTTCCAAATGTGAGAAATCTATAAGCAACTGGACCAACTATAGGAACAAGACTACCCTCTTCACTTCTGGCTCTACAAAACCAAGGCGAGTACACCTAATCCAATAGATACAACTTTATTTCTTACTCAATACTAGATCTTATAATAGATAATAGTGAGAAAGTACTAAATAACAACCTATTATTCATTGACTCTCCATCACTAGGTAGAACAACTGTAAATGTAAATTAAACTAAAATAACTGGTATTGATTTATGTGTGTGATTATAATGATTTCAATCATTTCCCATAAAGTACAAATAGGAAAATACAGGCTAGTGCTTTATCCATTGGGCAAAAATATTAGAAGACAAAATGAATACAAAGATGCTTGAGAACAACTGGTCTTAGAACATAAATACAAACACCCCAACTCTTTCCTACTTATAGAAAATCCTGAAGTAAATCTAGTGAACATGCATCCCACCCTGAGCAATATTTAATCCAATCCTAGATCAGAAATCAAAGCAAAATGCATACATATAAATCTCTGAAAGATTTAAAGATTCATAGAATAAATACAAAGGAGAGACAAAGATTTGAGATTTTTATTAAGTATAACCTTGATCATTTGTATACATCATTTTCTAAATAGTAAGCATGCAAGATAATAGTAGCAACTTGTACTTCTTCTCTATTGCTTGATAAGAAATAATACAAAATGTTACAATCCTCGACTGAGGGTTAGAGTTTCAAAATTTCTATCTTCTCAACACCTAGACTTTCAATGCCTAGAATGATCGTGGAAAATCCTTTATATACAAGGAAATGCAACAAGCTACCAATCATTCTAGGGTTTATAAAATTTTAACCTAAAAACTTTACAACAACCCTACTGGGTTTACAATAAATACATCTTTTAGACTTGGAGAGATATTTGTAGATGAGTCGCCTTTCTTTTTTGTCTTCAGTTCTGTCCTCGGCTTCCTCCAACAAATCTGATTTCCATATCTTTGCTTTCATCCTTGAAATTAATACATCTTTTATCTCAACTACCTTTAGGATTCAAAAAGTTGCAGCTTTGCTTGGCTTTAAGAAGTAGGTGGAGTATCTACTTTTTCTACATGTGGAATGTACTGATATTTCCACCTGTTATACAAATCTTCACTTGTGAACTCAAAATTTGCAAACTCAACCTTCTTGCTAGATTACTATTCCCACTCGCTCTCCATCTGATTGACTTCCTACTGAATAAAATCAAACTTTGATTTTGCAGTCATTAGTAACTTAATAGTATTGATAAAAGAATAAGTATCATTTAAGACACCAGTTACTCTTTCTGACAAAAGTGCATCGATCTCTTCTCTCCATTCATGTAATTCCTTTAATTCCCCTTGTTCAATGAGAATATTTGGCACCAGCTCATAATCTGAAAACATTAATTCCCCTTTTAAAATGTTGGATTTCCTTATGAATTGGTCCAAAAATATGTCATATTCTACAATTTTCTTCACAGACTAGTGCATTAGCTTGATTAGTGGATCAGGATCTTCCTAGCTCTTAGATAGCCAATGAAACAACCTTACACTTGAAGACCTCTCAATCCATTTGTTCACAACCAGTCCTAGCTCAACCCTATCTTTATTCAGAGCTGTAAACAAAATTTGTAATTTATTAGCACAATCATACAAGACTGAAGGCTTCAAATCATGTGCAAATTACATTATTGCCTCTGTCATCTTCTCTTCATATTTCTAATTGGCTAAGGATGTAGCCCTCACATTTTCATCTTTCTCTTTTTCCAATTGCACCCTTATTTCCCTTAATTTATTGGTTTCCTCAGTTAACTGTTGCTTCTCCCAACTGACTCTCACATCTACATTTGTCTCTAGGAATGGTGATGGTGGAAATTCAATGATAGGACTTGATGAAGAAGCCACTATAGGTTTATTAGCTATCATCAACTGGGGTGTCCTATGATCTTGTGGTCCTAACAATTCTGCAATCAATTTGTCTTTCTGGATCAGCTCTATTTTGAGCTCATTGTAGGACTTAAGGATAGTTTCAAACTTAATCCTTAGCTCTTCTCTTTCTTGTGCTTCTTTCTCTGCTACTTTCACATTAAACTTAGCAGTTTCCAAAATGAGACTTGAAGCTTCAACACCAGAGGTTTCACCTACTCTCTGCACCAATAATTTTCCTGTATATTCTAAAGAGAGGGCATCTCTTCTTCCTTTATTTCCTTCCCTCTTAAGGGACCACATAACTAGGGCAGCATGATCATCTGAAAAGGCAATACCTCTAGCAACTTGTTGTGCTTGTTCTACAGTGGCAAGGGTCTTTACCTTACTCTTCCTAATTTGATCAAAAACTATTGCATCTGCAATATCCCATTCTAGAAGAATCAACACCCCTGCAGTGTGGATCATAGCCCTTCCCTCCTCAGGAGTGATCTTTTCAAATTGTTTTATCATTTCACCCTTGATTTCATTTTCAATTATGTTATGTCCCTATCAGGGAACTCTTCTTTTTTCTTTTCATAAATCTCCTTGAACTTATTTATTTTCATTCTTCATAAAAATTGAAAAAATGCCCTAGTCTTTACAAACTTGTCATTAGCAACAAAAGAATCACTAGCTTGTTTTAAAATAGGGTCAATTTTCTTACCCTCAAACTCTTCAATAGTGAGATTTATCTCTATTTCTTTGGGTGCCTCCGGCATTCCCTCCTGCAACTCATCATTGGAAATGAAAATGTTTCCCTCACTCCTCATTTGTACTAACTATTTAGCTACCCCATGTTCATCTAAGTGTAAGGGGGATTGGGAAGGAGAATATACATCTTGTTCTGGTCTTGACTCCTCCTGCTTTTGCCTCTTAGGAGAGGGTCCCTGCATTGTCTGATCATCCATAGGTCTCTTCCCTCTTGAAGTAGAAGGAAAATTGTCATCTCTCTGATGTGTTGGTAGAAGAACACTATAACCACTTCTCTTTTGTATAGTATAAGTCCCTCTGGGGATCAATTTTGTATACCTACGATAACTCAAAATCTGCATGGCTCTCTTAGGATCTACCTTTCTGACCATGGTTTTCTTCTCATTTACTGCATGCATGACCCCCTAAAAATGCTCCATAAGGGCATCTACTTTTCTAGCCCATGGCTCAAAACCTTTTAGTGGGTCATAAGTTTTATCAAAATTCCTGATAAAATCTACAGTCTTTTTGTAGATCACCCACTTTTCCTTCTTAATTTCTTGAGTTTGAAGATCAAACTCATTTCTTATAATATCCTCAGGAAAATTGAATTGGTGCTCCATAAGAACACACCTTATCTTCTCCTTAAATATTCCTGTCAAAAAACCTTCAGTGTTTGCACATCTAACTGTAGTTGTAGGTATCCTGTAGGGTTGCAAGACTTGGTTTAAATGCACCCATCCTCCTTTAGTGATAACATATTGATGTGCAATTGTGATATCTAGGAACAAAGTTCCCCTTCCTTTACCAGTGAGGGTTGTTTCTTGCAGGTCACCAATCTGTCTTAAAATTTTTGCATATCCTATCTTTAGCGAAACCTGGTAGGGAAAAATATATGGTGCCTTCTTGCAACCATATACCCTAAAGACTGTGGAAACTAGATACAAAATTATGTCACTAAAATTATGAACTATAGTAATATCATGACAATATTCCTTTGGCCTGATTAGCCTCAGCAATTCCCTTGGGATCCTTGGATTGTCAAAAAATAACAATGTCCTAAGCCTTGATGCAAAATCTATGTCAAACATAATGAAACTAGCTTCAGTTATATCCCATGACAAAGTTGTGGTCCATAGCTGAACTGGGAGAGTTTCCCTATTCCTTTCTTTGACAATGTTAACTGTTGAACTAAAAAATTGTTCACCTTTGTATAAGAACATATGCATCAACATAGAGTACCACCCAAAGGGTCTAATAACTTTCATATTTTTTATTCCCATCAATCCCTCATGGATTAGGTCAGCCAAGTGTGAGGCAAAGTCAAAAATTCATGCCAACTGGGGATGTAGAGATTGCACCATCATAAACATATAGGGAATAGGCATATGAGTAGCCTCATCATGCCCTGGGATTAGAGTTAAAGACTTATAAAAACCATGTGCACATTTACTAAATAGATCCAACCTAAAAGACTCTGATGTACTTGGGCTAATAACACACATTGATCTAATTTTATCCATAAATTCCCCTAAGGGCCCTGTTCTTAAGTAATCCTTCTGAGCCTCATATATTTCAATGAACTCATTAAAATCTATCCTTTCTAACCCAACAGAAGGGTCATTCAATGAGAATACTTCCCTGATCTCATCTTCTGTAATGCTAATTAGGTTATTTCCATTTATATCCTTAACACATCTAGTCACAGGATCATAACACTTAGCAATTTGAATCAGCAATTCTGCATCCATAAACACTCCAGGAACTACCAACTTTCCTATATCAGACTGCCAAATATTACTAAGGGGGGAACATGAATTTCTTTATGAATACCCTGACCAGAACAAAATAAAGCCATTGTGATCCTTCCCCACCCTAGCATCCCTCATCCAGTTTCCTCTATCATGGAGCCCATCATTCACATAATCCCTAGGGTTTCTTGGGATTCCTTCAGTCTTGCTGCCCCATTATCTGAATGCAAGAGCAATTGCATCAAATCTTCAAAAACACACATGTCCTTATACTCTATTTTCCCTGACAACCCCCTCTTTGGTGGCATCTTAACTAGGGCTTTCAAAATAATGCACAAATACCAGAGAAAACCCTAAATTTACCAGCTAACAACATAATTCCTTTACAATTTCTTCAAAGCCTCACACAATTCCTGAGTTAGAAATACGACCTACTAGGAACCTACAAAACTCCACTCGATATCGCTCCAAAAAATAATCCAGGCTACTAAGACACTTTGAAAGAGGTAAAGAATTCAATGATCAAATCAAGGTATATAGTAATTTGCCAACCATTTACAATCTATCCGCATGAAACTCATTAAGTTTTCCATTACTAAGAACTAGTAGCTTCAACATTCATAGGACATGAACAACGTCACAGATCAAAAATTCAAATTCAGACCGTCGATCCTCTTTTCTTTTCGGCACATCAAACGGTCAACAAGTTCAACAACGTAACCCTGTCTTACTTTTCCCCAGACTATTTCTCGACCAATGAGAACATTTAAAAATAGCATGTGCAAAAACCTTAACTTATCTTAAGCTTTGAGTGGGGCAAATAGGTGTCATGTTGTTGCTAAACTGCATGTCATAAAATGTCAGGATTTCTTGGTTGAGACATAGAGACAACCATTGATGCAACTTTAATCGGATGATCATCACAAATCTGAGAACTTCAGTCCCACTGCTTTCTTCACGAGCCTTTCATCAAATCAATAACTGCCACGTTACAAAAAAACTAGCGAGCAGGCCCTTCTCTTTTTCTTTCTCGGTACCAAGAACCCTGCTGACTGCCACATCACAACTCATTTCAACCAATAGAAAACAACCATATCAGCATGACATGGAAATTTAGGGCCCACTTCATATCGCATCCTTTATACAGAATCAGACAATCATCGCTATACCACAAAGCTTAAACACTTCACATCTGTCTTCAATAGTATAACGACAATCATAAGATTCATCTAAGCTTTACCCTTTGAAAAATATGACCCCACAACTACTACGTCACTCAGGACAAGTGTCAATACAAAGAACCTCCATGAAAGAAGAACTATCAAAACATTGCAATGTCAGAAAAGGTCTTGATCAGACGCTTGTCGCTAAAGCACGATGATTAAAAGGCATGCAACTTGGCCCAATAGTATAACAACAACCGTTGATCGATCCCAATGTTTAGTCGACAACAAGCTTTAAAGTTGGGCCCGCTCAGACAGATGTCATTCTGTCGCTAAAGCGCATGTCAGAAAATATGACAACCAAGGGTCTTAAGATTTAATGACAGTCACAAGTTTTAAAAGGGTAGCTATTTGGAAATATTAACGGGAAGACTAAAGCTTTAAAGGGATTTATCAAAAAGGGACCCCACTAAGGGACCTAGTGACATAACATAAAGTGGGCATTTTAAAAGGCTCTTAATATAGCACATGCTTTATTGGGAAGGTCAATGAGCAAAAAGTAATGCTCAAATATAATAAATCTCAGGTCAACCTAGGGTTTTAGCCATAATACTTCACAACTAGGTCTAAAAACCTCAATTTAGAAATCCTTTAAGCATGAGGATGGAAATTTTCAGAATAATGCTAACACGATATTTGGTTTGTCTATATTGTTTTCATATTATTTTGCTAAAATTGATGTTTGAAAGTTGTGTATTTTATATTCTCATGTTACAGTTATTTTTTCGTTTGTCCTTTATATTGTGGATTTGATTGAGCAAGGTCTGATATGAATATACTAACCACTTTTCCTTTCTTATTTCAAATTTGACTAAGCAAGGTCTGATATGAATATGTTTCAAATTTCAATAAATATGCTTAACATGTTAATAAAGTATACTCTATTTATTTTGGAAGGCAAACAGAATTATAATACTTTTTATAAAACCAAATTATATTGTATTTCTATTTTAATGAAATCAGTGGACGATAAATCTTACAGCAACAACAAAATAGACTATAGTTGCTAAGTGTCAACAGAAAGTACAGTTTCTCATAAAATGCTCATTGAAACTAAGTTTATATATTCTTTAAAAGGACTAAGTTCTTTAAGTTTAGAGCTCAAAATCTGAGAATCATATATACATATCTGTAATTTCAATGAAGAATATACAATAATGATAAAACAAAAAGAGTTAATATTCTATTAACACAAGCTTTTCACCATTGTTATATACAATAGCTTTGATTTCTCCTATAGCACCATTAACCAACCCTGTCTGGACACATAAATTACTACATAACATAACTTGTTGTACTATACATAAAAGAATGTGAGATTGAATTTGTTCATCATCTACATTCGAACATTCAAAATCTTTTTCTTGTTCTGCTATTGAAAGAGCCACAAGTTGATGTAGAGAAAATAACATGCACTTATTATGAAGAGCCACCATTTCATTAGTTGCAAAAAGGTGTACTTTAGAATGAAATTCTATGTTCTAGATATAAAATCTCTTTAAAGAATTTTCAAAGAATCAATATCCATTCCTCGAGTCCTACATGAATTTCATTTTTATGTCACTCAATACCTAACAAAAAATGTTCTCATCCTTTCACTTTTTTAAAGTCAATTATATTAGGACTATTCTCAAGTATGACCCTTACTTCAATTTTTCATATCTTGTAACGAATCTCTATTGTTAACAATTACATTTAAAAGCATTTTGTATACATGATATTGATATAACTCCCGTCTATTTCTCATCAATATAATCATTTATGTGTCACAATTTTGTAGTCAAGTTGTTGTCCTATGCATAAACCACTGACCACCACTCTAGCTTTTTTATACTGATCTTTTACAAATTATATAAATAAAATATTGAATATGTATTGTAAAATATTATTATTAATTTTCATATATCATTTATCATTATATAAATATAAATAAAAAATATTTCTTAAAAGAAACTAAAATAATATATAAATATCTCGCTAATTAATATTACTTAGTTTATTATTATTTAATATGTATTTTATTACTACCAATGACATTATTATTTAATAATGTTTCATATTTTATACTATCACTAACATTAAATAAATACAATCAAAATAATTTTAATTATCAATAAATATTTTAGAATATAAATTTAAAAATACCTTAAGTATACATTTACATATTCTAAGTATTAAATAGTGGTGACAGTTACAAATTAATATCATTATAACTATTACAGTTATGAATTAATATAATAATTAGATCACAGCAAAGGCACCCCAACTAACACAATGCCAGTGATGACTGAAGTGTATATCACTTTTGCGAAGACCTGAAAATGATATTTACAGATTTAGTAGTTGCTGGCATAAAATTTCGATTCATGAAGACCTTGTATTCTATATCAATATTTCACTTTGTATACGATTTCTAAGAGTATTAATGAACAAAATTTTTCTTAGATATCTCACAGATGAGCATTCAATATTTAGATTCTTGTGAACTAATTTTATATATAATATCAATTTCGTCCAACACCAAATCTGCCATTCTTAATTTGTGTGATATATCTTGAGATTTTCTAAGTTTGTCATATCGAACATCGAAATAAGAGAACCTTTTCCATTTCGCACGTGTCACCGCTAACATAATTGACATCTAAAATAAAATTTAAAATATTCATCTCAGCATTTAACGCTTCATGAAGAGTGACATTAAAGCTATGGTTACATATCATTTATTTAACCCACCACTGATTTATTTGAACTCAGTGTACTACATAGATCATTATTATAAAACTGGCTCTGTAGAACTCCATCACATCACTTTAATGACCTTCTCAAAATATCATCTCCTTGAATTAATGTTATGAGTGCGAAGCACTCAACAGCACTGCCCTATTCTTTTATAAAGTATCAAATTATACAGGAAACATGAACAAAATCCAAGAATAGAAGAGAAGACAAATGGGAGTCACAGCAATATCTGGTATTTAAACTAAGCTATGGTATTTACATTCATTTCTTAGAATTCTTAACCTCTTTCATTTTTGGAATATCTTCTTTATTTCAATACCTAAAAAGTATCTAACAAAGTTCACTCGCAAAAAAAATTAGAATAATATAGATAGCTAGCAATTGGAAGAAATCGATTTGATGCAATATAATCTGAACAAAATCTCTAGCTAAGTAAACATATCTTCATTTGATAAATATTGAAATCCCACAATCATAAAAATGACTGAAAAATAAAACAATTTGATAACTTGTGTTCCAAATTCTCAAGACGGCAAAACTAGGGTTCTAAATCGAATGCTCTACCTTTACCAATATTCTGAGTTGTTTTAAGATATATAGGAAAAAAAGTCTTTCTCTAATAAATAAGTACAAAAAATTTCATTATTCTGTTATAAATTAGTGATTGGTTAAAAAAAAAAAAAAATTGGATGGTTTTCATCTGGTTATTAATAATTTATGAATTACATTGTAGAAATGTTGCGACAGAGAACAGTTGTCATTAATGACTTCTATCAACACATGAACATTCAAAGAATTCATGAAGAAGATAGAATTTCAGGATTGCTAGGGCAAAGCTTACTGGAAGAAAATCAATTAATAACATCTCATCCAGTATCACTAAGAAATTTTGATCACTTTTACAGAGATCCATATATTACAGAATTGCAGTCTTGTGACACATGCAATCTAAGACAAGTTTATCATGTCCCAAGTGAAACTTGGTTTCAACCAGCATCAATAGCATCTGACACTGAATACTCTTCTTTAATAAATGCTACAAGTAAAATATGGATAGAGAAACTGCTTCAAACTCCACAAAGCAATACAACTACTTTACATAACCTTTGTTATCATAGTCAAATGTATCGCTTGGATTTTGCATCAAGCTTAGACACATTGTAGAACAAACAAGTCATAGAAAGATGGGGACCATAGGGCTGTTACTTAACTATACCAATACATGAACGTATACAAAAGATCGTAAGGGAACAAATACCTTCATGGACCCAAACCACTTATAAGCTCTATCCAACTATTAATGTCCATACACAGAACTGGGGTATACTACGTCAAATATCCGAACATCTTTACTGGTTTGATGATTTAAATCCCATGAATGGTCAACCCATGGGTTATGATGCTATACTTTAAGACTGTAAGTTTTTTCAGTTTGTAAAATACTAGATCTCTACTACTTGTGTATAAGGAGATGGAGGTCTATCTCCTTAAACAAATTCATAATGAAATATACATTATTTCATAGTCGTATTGTACCTTATTTTTGTACAAATTTAAATCTTTTTTAAAAATTAATTCCTTATAATAGATTAAAACTTAATTCGCTGAAGTTGGCATTAATTTTTAATAATTAAAGAATTATTTTTTAGTAGTTTTCATTAAGGGTATTTTTAGGATGAATTTATTACAATTAATTTTTAATAATTATAATACAACTAGATGTAACTTATTTTCATATGTTCCATCTGGTTGTATTTGTATTTCATTATATGTTAGATATCGAATCAGTACAAACAAAAAAATCGTTCACAGTTGAACTGAATGAAATTTAAGAATAATTATTTAGCAAGCACGTAGATGAAAATTTTAATACCAACTGGATGCATATATAATCCAAAAAAATCTACTATGCAAGTTGTAATACATGATCTTTGGCATTGACAATTCTAAACTAGTTTATAGAGTTTCCTTTCGTAGATAATTTTTAATTAAATAGATTGTTCAATAATATAAAAATAAATTTACAATCAAACTTTTGAGTTACAATTTGTAAGTTAGGTTAATATTTTTAATAAAAATTAAATATATATAAAGATTAGACTATTTATTTATTATCTTGAATGAGTTTTATATCACAAGTTAAATAGAACATTAGAGTAGATTTATCAATTTTGATTTTTTTATAAGATTAATTAAATAATGAAATTTTTAATAAAAATTAATAAAATTAGTATTATTTAAATAAATATACTAGAATATTATAATAAATTTATAAATTCTTAATTTTTTATAAGATTATTTAAATAACAAATTTATAATACATATATACAAAAAAATGAATAATAATTTTAACTATGATAAATTTAAAATCTTTAATTTTAGGCATATAAACTTAGGATGAAAGTTAACTTTAGCATTCAAATTAGGTACCTATATACATCAATACAATATCATAATAAAGTTTTAAAATTTATACAATAAATGTTTCAGCAATGTTACATGAGTTTGTCTTTTACAGCTTTGTTAAGGATATCAATGGCTGTTCTAAATGAGCCACACTGCAACTGTCATGAAGGAGCTTGCATTTTGAAAACCTCAAACAATAAGAAAAACCCTCAAAGAAAATTTTGGACCTGTCCACTTAGCAAAAAGGTTAGTACTGCACATATATTTGATGTTTTAAAGAAATGTACAGACTATACATTATATTATATAGTAATGTAAACTTCATATTGCAGGGAAACAATGGTTGTGGTTACTTTAAGTGGGCAGATGATGTCTAAAATGAATATGTCACACCATTTGAACAAATTGTCAATCAAACTCATCAATCTAGCTTGCGCTCTCGAGAGGCTGTCATGACTGAGATTGTGTCAATGGCAAAGACTGAAATTAGTTTTTAACGAGCACTTCACACCATATTACTTACATTTATTTATATTTTAATTTTGTTTATTTGCTGGAACCATATAAAAATATAAACTTCCAATGTATCCCAATTTTTTCAAAACAAAATGCGAACATGAAACTACTTTGAATTGTACTAAAATATAACTGCTTACTTGTTTAAATACTTGTCATGACAATATTTACATACATGATATGTTCTTTGAAATGTTGTTATGCAAATTATTAAGTTTCTGCTTCAATTTACCTATCAATAAAAAAATGTTTCAAATTGAAAAAACAAACAACAAAATTGATAATAATTTTTAAATTCAAATTTGAACAAAATAATTGTATATTATAATCTTCTGAATCTACATAACTACAAAATACAGCATTCATCTTAAACTAAGATAGACGCTCACTTACTTTGTTCAATGCTTTCTTTCCAATTATGAAGTTGTAAACTTTATAATGTCTAGGTGTAAAATTACTCTTTTTATATGAAGGTTGTTTAATGAATCCCTTTTGTGATTTGGGTCAGATTCATCCAGTTAATTAAAGATATTCTGATGTATGCTTTAAATTCATATGGTGCACAACTATGGCAGTCATTCAGAAAAGTAATCACTTTAGAGGCTACCTTTTGCCAAATTGGTAACACAGATGTTCAGGTACAATTCTGTTCTCTTACAAATCTAAGAAATGCAGAAGAAACAACTAAAGATTGGACTCTACTCATGTCATGGACAAGTACTGCTCTTAGTAAAAAGGAACAAGAAAAGTTTCATTTTAAAGTTCACCTGTTTGCAACAAATGAAATGGTACCTCTTCAAAATAAGCACACGTTATTATCTCTACATCAACTTCTGGCTCTTTCAATAGAAGAAAAACAACAAAAAATTTGAGTGTTCGAATGTACATGATAAACAACTTATTTTGATGTTGTTGTAAGATTTATCATCTACTGATTTAATTAAAATGAAAATACAATACAAATTGTTGTTATAAAAATCATAATAATTGACAAGGCCTTCATAATTGAAAAACCTTAATCGTGAGTCTGTATAGATTTAATCCCAAGCTCAACAACATTAGTTGTATCATGCATTTTTATAATATTAGGTTGAAGATATTCTAAATGCACAATATTGTAATTGTCATACAAAAAAAAATGCATCAACAAACACTTATGCATAAATCTTGGACAAGCCTCATTCTTTCAAATAGATTCAACACCTTCATATATCCTACTTATAATATGTGTTATAGTTGTGGTTCACTTTTTTAACTACATTGGTCCAAGTAGGGATGATACTAATCCAAAGAATATTGCTATCACACCAATTAAAAGGGATTGCCATCATCAAATTCCACTGCATATGTCATGGCCTTTAAACAATACACATTCAAACAACATACCAACAAGGATTAAATTTTACAGCATTATCCACATTACAGCATTATAATATGTGTTATGTACAACATGTGTTGTATATGTGAAGGTTACCATCTCTACATCACTAATAAACAAGTTAGTTTCAAATGTTCACATAGAAGTGTCTGACATGCTCTTCCCCATATCCTTAGTCTCAATTTCAATGCCCTCAAGAGGAATTATGCTTTTCGTTATATCACCTATTTCCATAGTTTAATTAATCAAATAATTAATTCCATCAATACCACATAGAGTACCAACTTTACAAACTAAAACTCACAGACAAACACACCTAAAATACTATATTTTAGCTTCATAAATTATCAACGATTCATCAAATTCAATATTTTGTAAACCAATACAGAACTCATTTACATGAATAGACAAGTTTCTAACATCATATTCATCCAAACTATATGAAAACAATTTACAGAAACCAGATACCCTTAATCTATAAAATATCCAATAAAATTTAGTTTTCATATAATTCCATCAATATTACACAGGATACAAACTTCACCCACATAATCTGACAGAAAAGCATATATAAAATATTGTACTTCAGCTTCGTAAATTATCAACAATTAATCAAACTCAAACTTTACCAAACCAATAGGAAAATCATTTAACTAAAGCAAAATTACAGCAATAAGCAATGTAAATACATGATAGCCGAAAACTAATTATGTCCATTTTGTGCCTCCAAAAAATAACTCCTTTCCACATGAACACAAAAAATTATTTGTTTACTCTAATTAAGCTCAAAACAAAAAAAAAATTATACAATTATTTAGATAAACATGCACATTAACATTGAACAAAAAGCAAATTGTTTATCTAACACCATAATCTATATTCATATCAGAACTTGCTCAATCAAATCCACAATATAACAGACAAACAAAAGAATAACTGTAACATGACAATATAAAATACACAACTCTCAAACATCAATTTTAGCAAAATAATATGAAAACAATATAGACAAACCAAATATCGTATATCTAAAAGATATCTAATGAAAACTACTTTTCCTATAATTCCATGAATACTACACATGATACCAAGTTTAGGAAACCAAACTCACAGAAAACAACACCTAAAATAATATATTTCACTTCACCAATTATCAATAATTAATCATACTAAAATATTGTACTTCACCTTCATAAATTATCAACAATTAATCAATACACAAATACCAATACATAAATCATTTACATGAATACACAAATTATATGCATGAACTAACAAAGTTAAGATGTTTTATATAAGAAATTACAATTCAAAAATATTTAGTTAAAAAATCTTCCAATCATTTTAAGTATAAAAATCTAACAAGCATCGAATATTTTTAGCCCTAAACCTAAAAAGAAGGAACAATTACAAACTAATAAGTCTATCAGATAATCGCAAGACCAAAAACTTTTTTACTCATTTGATCTTCAATAATTGATCATTGCCACCTTTGTCTGGAGATATTCTTGATAACTTCTTTGAGTTATAATGAGATACGGTGACTGCCATTTCAGACTAACCTACACCATTCATCATAAATAGTTACCATCCCTCTGCTCATAGATCAGGTGTCAAATTTCAAACTGATTTCTTAATTCTTCATCAGAAAACTCAACATCATCTGCTAGAGATATTTTCTTCTTCAACTTTGTTAGTGTCATATTCATCTATTTCTCTCACTACATCAAACATTTCTTGTTCCTGTGGTATAATAATATTCTGATTTCTTACAATCGAATATTCATAATCCCTTTGTACTCTTTTGATGTGTTCACAAATGCTTTGTGTGTCTTCATTTACAACTATTAATAAGTATGCAATTGCAATCAATTTGCATATATCTCCTTCCTCATATGCTTCTTTCTTGATAATACTTTGAACATGCAATTCATAGTTTTTCTTAATCATTTCTATATCTACAACTTCTTCAGCATTCACTACATCAATATTGAAGCTCATATCTATAAAAAAAAATTTCATATGACTAATGCCCAAATTGACAGTTCCAATCAGATTTTGTAGTTCTTCAATTCTATCTGTGCTCAGCTCTGTTTTGAATTTGATTGAAAATATCCACTTCTGTAAAGGTGTGTCAATAGATTTGATAATTTTGACATTTAGAGCTTATTCACTGTACATATCTATTACAGATTGCAATACCTTTTCCTACTATGTACTGTTTTCTATTCTTTGAGCATCTGCAAATCTGAAAACAAAATACCTTTTAGGTCACTATATATTTTGTAATACCTGCCTATGCAGTCAATGAGACCCACACCTTTTGAATTGAGATATTGAACCCATTCTCGTGAGAGTTGTGCCATCTATCTATCTTCATGCATCTGCTTCATAATTTGTTCGCTTGAATAGAGTGATGGATCAAAAACGTCATCTCTCTAACTTGATGTTTGAGAACAGATAGGACCTAAGATTTTCAGAATATAATCAGACAGACGTTTGACAGTGGATTTCAGAATGTTCTTTTCATCTTTCAATTGCTCCAATCTCTCTCTTACCTCTTTATGTGTAAACTCCCACATATCAACAGTACGATCATGGAATGCAAGTCCAATATCAATTTGATTAACATCAAAATCTGTTGTATTTAGATCGGATAGATTACTATCTTCTTTTGGTTCTACAACTTGTATTATTACATGGCCTATTTCTTCATGTTTTTGAAAAGCGGTTAGTTTGCCTCTTTCCTTTTTTTTCCTCAAATTGGTACTTTCACTTATGATTTGAGAAACTAAATCTTCACTAGGAATTATATCCTCTTTCCTTTTTCTTTTTCTTTGCATTGTATGTTCTAACCATGAAGGAGTACCTAGAACTTTTGAAGCAGATGCTAAACTTTCATTATCAAACAATTTCCTAATTATTCTAGGGCTTTCTATTTCTTTACCTGAACTTTTAAATTTTGGTACTATATATTTTGAATACATGTTACAGTACCTTCAATTAAATCTATTATTTCATTTTCTGGTTCTTCTTCAAAAGATTGCATTCTTGCAATCTGTTCTACTTGACCTATTTCATCTGGTTTTTCTATTTTTCCTGCTTCCTCTAAACTGTATATGTTAATCAAATCATGTGAACCACTACCGCAAGTCTTATATATGGCTTTGTCTTTATCTAGTGGTTGATCATCCCCTCCTGTCATTTCTTGACTGCATTCAGCTGTTATCTGCATTGTTGATAAAGGAACTTCAATAGAAGCTGTTGTTTGATCTTCGGTTGTTGATTGTCCTTCGGTGTTTGATGTCTCCTTTGTTGTTTGCTTGTACTGAACCCATTCTTTTGTTCTCTTCATTATCTATTCCATTCTTTCTTTAATATTGTCTACTTCAAGTTCTTCAAATTATAGAGGTTGCAAAGTTGTCCCTTTTATTTTTGACAGATAAGGATCGGAAAACAATTTAGATTGATCATCATATAAACCTTTCACATCTATATCAATATTATAAATTTTAATCTGTTCAATTGTAAGTCAAGACCATGATCTTTCTCTCATCTCAAAGTCATCTTTACAATTAGCCCAGAAATCTTCTAAAGAAGCAATGTGATTAAAACTAGGGCCTAATTGCATATTTTGTTTTACATAATTTGAAGGATCAAAATGATGTCGAACAACATTATATTCATCAAATTTATATCTTTTTCTAGATGACTTGATCAAATTCATTGCACAAGAGCTAGAAAAGCATGTATAAGCACCTATTGTAATTGGAAAATGAATACCTACTTTATGGCATTCGCTGCATCTCATATTGACCTCAATAATTTGTCTGTATAACTCTATCAAAGCCATTTTATCATCTACATATTTAGGCAATTTGTATGGAAACCCATCAAAACCTCCAATCCTAATATATGTAAATGTACGGTATTGTGTATAGTAACTCTCAATTGCATAATTGTTTGTGCAGTTGCATCACATAATCTGCGTTCTGGACAACCCTAAATTTCACGACATAACTTCATTGAAAAAAATCATTAACCCTTCTAAAATTTCCATAATTATTTTCAAGTTGAATGCATGGATACAAATCATAAACCTGAATATTTGCATCATATTCAACAACACTAGGTAGCTCATTCCCTATATGTTCACATGCAAGCGCATAGATGAGGTAAGATGACATTGGAAATTTGTATGAATGCTTGGCTGAAACAAGCATTTCAGTAAGTCTATCACTTATGAGTTGGGCCCAATCTATAAAAATATTATTTGTACCTATACATTGCACAAGGAAAAACCACCACTCTTCAAAATTTAGGGCTTGTCCACTCCCTCTAATTCTATGGAGAAGTACTAGTATATCAACAATCTCTTTTTTCAAATCTGTTTCGTATAGGGTTTTCAGTAACTTAGAAGTGGTTGCTCTAAGGGTTTCAAACCATTTTTATGAAATTACAGCTCACCATCGTGACCTTTTTAAATTAAAATTTGACTTTGATAAAGAGAAATTTTATTTTGAATATTATTCTCTCGAAGGTAAAACAAAGAGCTTGTGAATTGACTCTCTATTCAAACAAATGACTACCTCATTGTTTTCATTCTTTATTTCTCTAGTATGTGGATCAAATCTTTTAATGCATCCCACAATGAGTTCTGGTACTTGAATAGCAATTGGAAATCCTGCAGCTTTTATTAATCCACTGTCAATGAGGCTTTGTGTAATGGTATGAACTGGTTTTGATTTAATCCTTCTGTGTAAATCACTTAAATTGTAAACATAAAGGTCGGTATCTGTGATTTCTTTCCATGCATTTTCTATTCCATCGAGATGATTATAACTATTAAATTTGCTACCCATTCTCTACAGCATTATAGATTGGTAACCATTAGTTCTTAAAAATATACAATTCAAACAATCAAATTATAAATACTGCAACTTTATGAATTTTAAATAATAATTTAATAGATATAATACATATAAAATGTAAAAGTAATTAATGTTCTTGTTATTTTCAAAATTTATTCTTTTCGTGTGCAGTTATAATTGCTATATGTATCAAATATAGGAAACATTAATATAGATGGTACATAAAATGGTGTAAGCCCTTTATTTCTTTTCTATTGATTAGTGTGTTTTACCAACTATTGTCAGAACATTAATTTTTTTGGGATTCGTTTATCGATTATGATGTCATGGCCACAAAATAGAATAATTTAATACCGCACTAATAAATGAGCGAGTCCAGAGTCCTACAAAAAGTACAAATGTACTATATCAAATAAACGATATCATATTGCATGATTGTTCATCTATATATAATTGCCAATATTTTAGTCCAAAACTTCTATTTGATATATCGACTTTACAATGCAACCACCTCAAAATCCGTAATCAACGAGCATCAGAAATAGTAATAACAACCTTCAAAACCCGCTTTCATTTATTACTAAACAAGGCAAATGCCTGAAAACACAAAGTCATAATTACCAATAAATATCATATAAATCCATTTTATTGATTAAGAGACTCATTGCAGTCGCTTAATCTATACTTCAAAACTAAATAATCTACCAACAATGAAATACACTATAAATGATAAATATCAACACACAGTACATACAAATGTTTACAATATTCAAACAAACATCATCAAATAACTAACACAATAAGAAACAAACACCTCTCGACAGCTGGCACCGAACCCACCTTTTTCAAACACCCGATAATAAACTAAGATCGACGGTCATTACATGATTGGAACATCTAAAGAGTTTCGTTGTGAACACATGACAACCATTGATTCTCTACACAGTCGCAGTCTTGCGGAAACCAAAAATACTTGACAAATACACTAACCTATGATCCACCAATACTTCTTCAATTCATGACATGTTTGCAACTACAACAACTTAATTGCGACATTTTCAGACCAACATTATCTCCAATTTCCCATATGTGTTCTCTAATCGCTATAATATATTGACATTCACCAACAACAATCATCATCAAATCTCTAACTATGTCTTCGACATAGAATTGATATATATGAAAACTATGATATCAGGAAAAACAAAATCATTGACAATTACATATATTTCACTCAAAACACTGAATACCATTTCCACATTTCCAAAACTTTTCTGATTTAGTAAAAAAAATTCATATACGCAAATGTATATTCTTATACAATAACATTTACACAAAACAAAATCTAAACCAAATAATTTAACAACATACTTTCCTGCAAATATGAACAACTGCCATATAAAATTCAAACTCTTTTCTCCCGCTTATCTTAGTTTCCAAAACTATAATCTTTAGGCTACCTAAATTAAAACATACAAAAAATAGATAAAAATGACTAAAATCAATGTTATGGTATTAAAACTTTGCTAAGATATAAATATTATAGAAATTACCTTAGTTTTTTATCAGCTTTCAAAATTATCAACTATCCTTCATCTTACTTGACGAAAACTACGACGGTGTTTTAGAAAGATGATTGACATCTTCAATAGAACTTGATTTTCTATAAAAACTTGATTATTCCAATGTTTGTTTTATATTTGTACACAGACAGATCATGCATATTGTGGAAACACAACTGGAAATATTGAACCACCTTCAAATTGTTTATATTGCCTTATTTCTTTACATAGATTTACCCATTGATTTTCGATATCTTTTTTGTAAATCTCTCTGTCTATTGTCATTAGCCATTGCACAAACGGAAAATACAATTCTTTTCAATCTGTATATTGTTTACAAAATAGTTGTTGTAGTCAAAACCTTTACTTGGTTGTGCATATTCTAACAAAAAATTAAGTCCGTCAATCAAAACTTTAGGAAAAAGAGAAATCATGACAAAATGAACAGTCTCAACATTTTCTCCAACTTCTAAACCCTAAGCCATTAACATAGCAACAATATCAGCATTTATTTTCCATCAATGCGTAGCATTATGAAATTCTTCGCCTAATGTCCGTTGAACTGCTTCCACAATAGATCTACTCTTGCAGAGTAGTAAATTTTCTAAATATGAATGTTCTACTCTCCCAAAGAAAGCAATTTGTTGTGAACTTGTTTGAAAAGTAAATGTAGCTTCCATTACTAATACTTGATTTCTAGCAATGTATATTATCTACTCCAAAAAACTTTACAACGAAATCATTTTCTTCTTCATCCATTTATAGTAACGTTAGGTTCTACACATATAAGGCTTTCTATAAGATTTTCAACATTATTAATTAACGAAATCTTTACTAGATTTCCTACGGATGAGATTTAATTGTTAAAGACTGATGTAACTTAATTAAATGACTTATATCGATGTCATATTAAGTGAAATCTAACACAATTAAGTTATGTTATATGCAAAACACTTCAGATTTCATATCAGATGCGACATTTTCTAAAATTTCAAAAACAATTTTATATTATTTTATAACAAAAACTTTATTACATTTCATACTGATGAACTTTAAATCTTCTCACGATTGTTTGAAAGAATTATATAAAATATTAATGTCATCAAATGCAAATTCTTCAAATTCTTGTAATTTTTCAATTTTGTTTCATTTTAAATTCTTCTTGTTCTGATATCAGTATTCATTGTTGCTGACTACTAAAACCAGAATTAGTAATATCTACCATATAAAACCAATTATCAAAACCAGAACATTTAAAACAATTTTTTTACTTTCTAGCGCATTTCGAAAAGTACTAATTAACAAAATCTTTATAAGATTTGTCACATATGTCCATTAAATGTTCTAACTCTCCTCAGCTAATATTATCTATCATATTAATTTGTCTAATGTGAAACCTGGCACTCTTTATTTCTGTCATATATGCTACAATCTGATTGTGGTCATATCTTAGCAATGACGGCCATCGTCCATTGTGAACATGCGCTAGATCGATAATTGATAAGTTGGTATCGTGTGAAACGGGATACAATCAGTGTGCGGATAAAGCCCCCAGTGAATCAGTGACTGACAAGTCATACGAACATTGTAAGAGCAGCTATGTTGCATTAAATTTTCTGATTCTCCTCACCTATTATTATCTGTAAATCGATATGTTTAATGCAAAACTTGCCCCTGTATATTTCTATGATATATGAAACAATCTATTGGTGGTCGTATCTTCGCAAAGAAGGGAGAGCCCATTGCCAACATGCGAGAGCACGACAAGTGGCAGGGTGGTGATGTTTTAAAGGACATACAATCAGTAACCCGATGGAGATTCCAGTGAATCACTGACTGACAAGTCATAAGAGTAGTCATCTTGCATTAAATGTTATGACTCTTCAAATCTATAAATTAATAGAATCGCATATAGTAATTACCATCTTCAAACCCCCCTTTCAACCATTAAATGTTTTTTACAAATTTCAAATTTATCTCTCCACGTCTACTAAATCCGAAATTATTTTTTATCACTTCAACTCCTAAAGTTTACAAATAAGTTGTATAAAAATTTAAATTATAAACCTACACAGAACACTATCGCATACTTATTCTTCGCATATAAATTTGATCCTTAAATATAGTAATTACTACCATAAAAACCTCGCTTTCACCCATTCAATGTTTTTTGCCCATTTCGGATATAACTGTTCACACCTGCAAAATCTGACACTTTAATAATCTATTCAAATCAATAATCTATTTTTTTATACGATTAAAATTCGTCAAAAATTGTACTTCCTTTCTCGTGTGCAGTAGATTAAGATAGTGTCGAAGAATACATTTACAGATGTGGCGATGAGTTTATTCAGTTAATGTCGAAATAGTCTGTCGGTTAGTGAACACATATGGAGAACTAGAGATAACCTTGGTATCGAAATCTCCCAATTAAATTGGTTAAATTGCAAAGAACCGGTTACTTATGGGATCAACATTGAATGACAGATCTAACAATTGTCGTGTCTCCACTAAGAATCATAGCAACCTTCTAATCATGCAGTGACTGTTGATCTACTATCAAGGCGACGATGTCTTCCTTTATGTCCACTCTGAAAAAGGAAATAATTTTCACCATTAGATACAGCATCTAACGGTTGTATTCCGTTCAAAATGTCAACTCGGTCATCGATGTTGTGATAGAAGGTTTCTAATCGATTCCTCTTTGACCAATGGTTGTCGTATGTTCACGAAGAATCTAATTATTCCTTACAAACATGCACCATCCATTAGATTGTGTTCTACCAAAGTCTAATGCCCTAGTATTTATAAATTTTGAAACCCGCTTTCATTTAGTACTGAATAAGGCACACACCTTAAAATGAAAAATCATGTTTAGCAATGAATCTCATATAAATCCAATGACTAATGTCCATTCTTTTTAAAATTAAAACTGTTCCAATGTGTCATAAGAACCAGTTACTTATGGGATCAACATCGAATAACAGATCTAACAATTGACGTGTCTCCACTAAGAATTATAGCAACCTTCTAATCATGTGGTGACCGTTGATCTACTATCAAGCCGAAAATGTCTTCCTTTATGTCCACTCTAGAAAAGGACATAATATTCACTGTTAGATGCAGCATCTAACGGTTGTATTCCATTCAAAATGTCAACTGGATCATCAGTGATTTGTGCACGAATGCAACTCTACAAATAATCAACAGTTGTCGTCTCTTCCCAAGGAAACTCATTAGATAAAGCGATCATGCGACCACCCTTGATCTTAGTTAATATGTTTGCAATGAATAATCAATTCCTTTGCGAACATACGACAGTCGTTCGCTATAAACATACAAAAAATATAAGACAAAAAAATTTATATAACTGAACATTTTTATATTCATAATAATTTTAAACAAATTTAACAATTTTCAATTACATAAATCTAGTTAAATTAATAACAACATATCTGAAAATTTTATTTATTATTTTAAAATGAACAATTCTATATAGAAAACAAAAAATGAAAAAAAAAAACAACATAACATCTATTCGATGTAAAAATTGCATACCGAGTTGCAATTACTAGTTATATTAACTAAAAATAACATTATACTTTATAGAAGGAGAAAAGCATTTCACTTTTCATTATGCGCTAAACAGCTTGTGACAGATCATCTTTACAAGTGAAACGCGGAGAAATCGCTAAGTTGTTTGGAAATGGAAGGCGGAGAATCGAAGTCATTTGAAGGTGGAAAATGGGAGAAATTGTGTTTCGTTACGCCTCAATCAACAAATTGCCTTTTCTAGTCTACTTTGAACGGCAACAACCTAGTGACAGAACTTTCTTATCACAAATTTAAAAGTGAACTCAACTGGATCATACCAATTATTCCATTTTGTGTTGGGCAAGCTCAGAATGAAAATGGTGATGATGCTTTGGCCTCTGCTACTCTTTCTCTATCTTTCTACGCATATGATGCCTGCTCATTCTACACAGCCTTCTTATCATTCTGATGAACGTGCTCTCCTCGCTTTCAAAGCTATTGTCTCTGTCGATCCCTTCAATTTTTTCCTTCATCGGTCTCCCAATCACTCCTTCTGTACTTGGCCTGCCATTACCTGATCTTCTTGTCAACAGCGCGTGGTTCCCTTGAATCTCACAAATATGGGATTAGTTGGAACTATATCTCCCTTCCTTGGAAATTGTTCCTTCCTTAGAGTACTTGATCTCAAACATAATAACTTTGAGGGCCATATCCCATATCAGCTTGGAAGACTCTTTCGCTTGAAGGCTTCGCTTGTCTTTTAACAAGTTAAGTGGAAGTATTCCCCCTGAGTTTAGTCTTCTTTCAAATTTAGAAGCCATAGCATTAGGACGAAACAAATTGACAGGTATTATCCCACCTTTCTTAGGAAACGTGTCTTTTCTAAGAATCCTTGATTTGTCCCAAAATACAATCCATGGTGGTATTCTTACTAAGTTGGGTATGCTTAGTTAGCTAAACTAGCTTAATCTTGGCAGCAACAACTTAATAGCTGGGTCGATCCTGCTTGCCCTTTTAAATTGCACTCATCTCCAAATTTTGGCACTATAAGACTGCAACTTAAATGGCCCAATTCCATGGGAGTTTGGAAGGGTGTCAGAGTTGAGAGAAGTGTATTTGTGGCAAAATCAACTAAGTGGAGAAATACCCCGCTTGGTGGGGAATTGGACTCAGCTGGAAATGCTAGATTTGGCTGCCAACCAACTGAGCGGCACAGTGCCTCTGGAATTTGGTAATATGCAGAAGCTGAGATGGTTATATTTGTGGCGAAATGAATTTGTGAGTGGAAGCAATGACTTGTCTATTCTAACAATGTTAACTAATTGCTCCAGTTTGAAAATTCTTTTGTTGTCAAATAATCATCTCACTGGTGTCTTGCCCACTTCAGTTGGTCGTCTTTCAACTTCACTCTCAAATTTAGAATTGCATTCAAATGAAATTGGGAGAAACATACCAGATGAGATTGGCAACCTCACAAACTTGCCAGAATTAAATCTTGCAAAAAACCGATTGAATGGGACCATTCCATTCTCACTCGGTAAACTTCCAAATCTGGAAAGATTATATCTGGGAGGAAACAATTTATAGGGAAGAATTCCAAAAAGATTTGGCCAATCAAAAAGGCTAGGATTGTTGTCACTGAGTGAGAACATGCTTTCAAGGCAAATTCCAGATAGTCTTGGCGACCTTCCACAATTAAGAGATCTTTTTCTTGATCACAATCAACTATCAGGCAAAATACCTGCTAATTTAGGGAGATGTCAAACATTGGAGGCGGTGGACTTTGCACACAACAAACTAACGGGAAATATACCCGCTGAGGTTGCAGGTCTTCCGAATGTCCTATTTTTTTTCAATCTTTCCAACAATTTCTTGCAAGGTTCTATTTTGGAAATGAGCAAAATGGTTATGGTTCTAACTATAGATGTTTCTCAAAATAATTTCTCAGGTGTCATTCCTAGTGCACTGCAAAGCTGCAAGGGCTTGGAATATATAAATCTTTCTTGGAATGCATTTGAGGGGCTAATCCCTGCATCACTGGTAGATCTGCCAAATCTGTAGTTCATGGATCTTTCTCACAATAATTTGTCAAGTATGATACTAGTGGCTTTCACAAAGATGAAAATGCTTTAGCATCTCAATCTCTCTTCAAATAGGTTAACTGGAGAAGTTCCAAAGGGAGGAGCTTTTGGAACTCTTGATGCCTCAGAAATTGTGGGAAATCTTGGCCTCTGTGATGGATGGTTAAATTTGCCATGCTCAAATTCTAATCACAAACAACCATCAGTCTCTAAAAAGGTGATTATTCCTATTGTAGTAAGCATTGCAATTTTGATTATGTCTCTTCTATTGGTAGTGTTTTTCTATATATCATACAAATATTCCAGTACCCCTGCTTTCAAAGTGTGGCCTTCAAAAAATTCATATGAAGAACTTGTAGATGCAACTAGCAGATTTAGTGACAAAAATCTTTTAGGAATTGGTAGTTTTGGGTCAGTTTATAAAGGGATTCTAAAGAATGGTACAAATATTGATGTTAAAGTGCTCAATTTGCAAGATGAACATGCTCACCAAAGTTTTAGCAGAGAATGCAATGTATTAAAAAGAGTTCAGCATTGCAATGTAGTTAAAATCATTTCAGCATGCTCAAACCTTGATTTTAAAGCCTTAATTCTCCCATTCATGCCAAATGGAAGTTTAGAGAGATGGCTATATAATCTAGAAGGTGGTAGATGTAGATTAAATTTAAGTGTATAAGGATAGCAATAGAGATAGCAAAGGGAATAGCATACCTTCATCACTATTGCTTTGTTCAAGTGATCTACTGTGACCTCAAGCCCAACAATGTCCTACTAGGAGACGACATGACTGCATACATAGCAGATTTTGGCCTTTCCAATATTATTTTTGGCAATTATATAGATTCTTTGACTTCTACAAATGCACTTAAAGGATCTATAGGCTATATTGCTCCAAGTATATATTTTTCATTATTGCATTATGCATTTTGTTGGTTTTCTTTATCTTATAAACTATCAAATACTTAAAATTACTTAAGAGTCTTTGATTCATGTTTATTTATTTTTATAGAGTATGGAATAGCTGGAAAGCTTACTACAAAAGGAGATGTATACAATTATGGGATTTTAATTCTAGAGTTATTAACAAGGAGGAGACCAACTGATGATATGTTCACCGAAGGGCTCAATATACAAAAATGGACAGAAATGCATTTTCCAAATTCAATATTAGATGTGGTGGATAATTTTTTACTTATAGATGCTCATGAATCAGAAACATCAATGGTAATAGAGTGCCTTACCCAATTTATACAAATTGGGTTGTTTTGCACCAGAGAGTCACCTCAAGAGTGACCTGATATGAATGAGATAGTTGGTCGATTAAATACAGTCACAGGTGCATTTTTTGGTACCCTTAATACTCCTCACTTACCAATAGACATATCACATTTTCTTGAGGGTACAAGAGCTATAAACATGGCTGGTTCAAGGAGCAATGGAGGTTCATCTACATCTACTTCCTAGGTTTTTGTAAATATTTTTATTTTGTTTGCTAGCCAACTAGATAATAATAATGCCCATGTGTTGTATTTTGTAGTAGATAGCATATTGTGAGGAGATCAAATAATGTTCAGATTGTGACACTTATAATATATAGAAGATTGAGACACTATTTATTGCACATTTGAAATTGTGAACATAAAGGAGATATGCATTTTTTTTTTAATCTATAATAGGTTATATTTATTGATTATAAAGAGAATTACATTATAGAAATTTAAGTCTTCTTGACTTATTAAAAAGTAACTACGAAACTACACTCCGACATCCATAAACATAGTTACTGGCAATTTATAACAATACGCCAAGTATTACAACATAAGCATTATATCAAACAACACCTAAATACACCCCCCAAACAGCAAATTCCCTAAGAAGGCAACGAATACACAGGCTGCTATACATAGAAATAATATCAACATAAGAGTAGTCGAGAGTTAACATTTTAAAATATTAATCATTTTATTTTCTAATTGAAAACTTATTGTAATGGTAAAGTTTGTATAGTTGTTTGTTAGTTTTAAATATTTTCTGGTTATTTTGAGAGGATGTATTAATAAATGTATATATTATGAAATGACACAATCTTGTGTAAAGTTAGGCCATTCTTATACATTTCAATCTAATATAATCATTCAAGACTTGTATTTATTAAATGTCTCTGTACATCAGCTTTTACATAAGTGGTATCCATCTAGATATGACAATTTGCATATCCAAGGTGATTTCCATTGTTGTGGACATAATCATTGATTATTTAGAAGTTAAAATCAAATATCAGTCAATTTTTGCACATTATTTTTTTTGTCTTAGGTTGACCAAGTATTAATTTGCATGATTTAGTTGTATGTGCTAATTTATTCAAGGGCATTCAATTACATTCATGTCATATCTTCTTAGCTTTGAAGCATCTTTCACATATTATTTGCATTAAAAGAAGCAAACTAGAAAGAAAATCTGGAATCCTAGCCTAATTACATAGTTGAAATGAGACAGAAGGGGACCCATCCACAAAAAAATCTACGACCAACCCCTACCTAGACATAAGATAATACATTATGCATAAAGTGCATATCAAAATACAATAATTGGGAAAAAAACTTAAATTCCCATTTTCTAGATTATATCCCATTCCTTCCAAAATAGATTTCATTAATCAGACACTAATCTCATAACCCAGCGGTGATGTGACAACACAAAAAGCATATAGTTTACCAACAACCCCCATTCTACTATAGAATTTCTATAATTTTAGAGTATGAGAGATTTATCATTATGTGCAAGTGACATCGAACCCCACAATGTGAAGTTATTTGAAGGTTTTCAAAATTTCAATAAACTAGAGAATGCTAATAAATATGCAAGTTTTTTTATGAGCATACAAATTCCACAATTTATAAAAGGTAAATCATTATTAGGAAAAGAAGAGCATAAATGGTGCAAGAGCACCTTAAGGTCTCTTGAAAGATCTTTTCAAAATTTGGCTTGTATGTGGTTCTAACCAAATGCCAAGGTATTAAGGACTAAACATAAAGTCCCAAGGTTGATTTGGTGTGAGTGTGTAAATAGGAGTTATGAGAGTCATGTTTTCAGTTTGAGTTAGTAAGGCCTAGTGCCTAAGTCCTAGAGAAGTCAAAGGTGGTCAACCTTTGGCTAAGACCCCAAATGGAGGGAAAAGTGGTTATTTAATGGTTTTTAAGTGATTTGGAATCCAATAGAATGGATTTGAGTCAAGTTTAGTTAGTAGGATTAGTTGGAAGACACAATGTTAAAAAGTTGTCAAAGTTGCTCATGACAACTTTGTAAAGTTGTCATGACAACATTCCATAAAAGTTGCTTTATGTGTAAAAGGGGTCCAAATCCTAACCTAAGGTTCAGAACACTTGGGAATGGACTATTTAAGGTCAACCAAACCTTAATCCCGAGGTTAGGTGTCAGAGTGTATAGATTGAGCAAATTGGAGCACTAAAATTTTGAGTTTTAAACACTTTTAAACCATCATCCAATGTTAATGGATTGATTGGATTATTGTATTTCATTAAGGAGTTAGTATTTATTATGTGAAGGAATTTCATAACATCTTTTGATTCTTTTGAATCTTTTCTATAGCATTTTGTAAATTCTTTTCATTTCCCTAGTTTACTGTCCTAAACAGTGCCAGTCATGTAAAAAATGGGTCCCTCTTGAGTTCCCGTGGTTGGAATCCTATGGCCACTTGGATTCAAGTAGGGGAATATGTAATTAGTGTAAATATGTATTATATGGTTTGTGTATGTGGGGGAGCTAATATTCCAAACAAGCCCTAGGCAAGTTCAGAGGAATTCTGGCTAGAAGCTTAACCAGTGCAGCGGCAAGAAGGCTTGCTAGATGGATTGGCTTGAGCCAATCAAGGGTTGGAGTATGTAGGTGCATGAGTTTTTGTTACATGAATGCAAGGAGAGAGGTGGGGGAGTTGAATTGAGCACCCTTTGAAAGCTAAGAACCGTGACTGATTCTCATGCCCTAGAAACCCTTAAAAGTAGGGGTTTCATGGAAGTCCTATTAACGGACAATTTGGAGACCTTAAACCTAGAATATACTTGAGCCTAGGGTGGTCTTATGAAGAACCATAGTTAGTTCAGTGGGTTGCTAAGGGAAGTTTGACAGGAAAGCAAGAATTCAATTACTAGGAGGCCTAAACCTATGAAAATATGAACCCAATGGGTAAAATATGCAAGGAACCTATCAAATGGATCAAGAATGGTAGGAATTGAAAGAAAACTCAAGAGTACACCCTTTCCCATTTCTAGGAGTTTGGAGGCAAGGTGACAAGAGTGCACCTAAGGGTACACAGTGAGAGTTAGAAGGTTGGAGAGGAAAATTGCAATTGTTGGAGAGATCTAAAGGAAGTAGAGGAACCCTGGGAGATGCCTCTAGGTAGAGTAGAGTGGATAGCCCTAATAAGACCAAAGAAAAGGTCTTAAGAAGATCAAGAGTGCTCTTAAGATTTAGATCTCCCCATCAAAGTGGTATCAGAGCCATTGAAAGGCTTGGGAAGTAGAAAGTGTATGTTAGAAAGAAGTGAATCCATTGGAGATAACACCATGGTGACCAATGCAGAATTGGCTAGAGAAGTGGTTGAACAAAAAGAAAGAAATAGGATCCTAAAGGAGATTGTAGAAGCCCTAAAGGATAAGCTTGATGAAGTCGCAGAGACAGCTGGTAAGATGAAATAAAAATTGGAAGTTGAGGATGACAACAGTAACGGTAAAGTAGTGGATGAGAAGGATCACATCCCTGAACCAGATCCACCAATAGAAGAAGAACCCTTCCTTAAATCAATTAATGCCTTAGGAGGCAAGGCACTTGAAGGTATACCCTTGTTTACCAGGATGGATTCAAAATTAGTTATAGAATGGATTGAGGGGATGGAGAATCATTTTGAGTGTGAAGGTATCTTAGAGGCACAAAGAGTGAAGGTTTCCAAGTTAAGACTCAAGAGACCAGCCCCAACATGGTGGAAGTTCCTTCAAGAAGAGAGGGAAAGAGAGGGGAAAAGAAAAATAGCCAATTGGAGGGATATGGTAACCAAGATAAAATAAAATTACCTACCAGAAGATCATGAGATTCAAATGCATAAGAAGAGACAAAGTCTCAAAAAATAAGAAATGGATGTGGCCTCTTACACAGAGGAGTTCCAAAAACTTTGCCTAAGATCCAAAATCCAACAAGAAGAAAGAATCCAAGTGGCTAGATATTTAGGTGGCTTAAGATGGAGCATCCAAGAGGAGATCATTTTGTGGACTCCCACTACTATTCATAAGTCCTTTCAATTGGCACTTAAAGTGGATGAAAGAAACAAAAAGAAGCAAGACACTACTTCTAGGAGTAGGGGCAGCGGAAGAGACTCAAGAGGTGGACAAAGAGGGGGGTATAGTGGAAAGAGAAATGAATTTAGGAATCAAGGGGAAGCCAAACTCATTGAACAAACCAGTGAATCAAGAATTTGGGGAAGCTATGGCAGAGGTAGAATTTCCTATAGTGGTGGAAGAGGTAGATCAAGTGGATTTGGGAGGAGCTCTCATTTTGCTTCCATGAAGTGTTATAATTGTGGGTAATTGGGACACCCTTCATATAGGTTCCCTAACAAACCAACATCTTCACAAGGAGAGAAAAAGATTGCATATGCACAAGAGGAGGATTGTACTAAGCAACCGGAGGTGAGTCTAGATTTGGAGAAAGGAGAGAATATCATGTTGAGAAGGATCTTGATCAAAGCACCTACAAAGGATGAACACAAAAAGAGAAGGGATATTTTTATGGTCAAGTGCAAGATACTAGGAAAAGTATGTAGGGTCATTATTGATTCAGGGTCTACTGACAATGTCATCTCCAAGGAGGTAGTACAAAAGTTGAAACTCGCCAAGATACCTCATGTGTGTCCCTACAAGGCTACATTTGAATAAGGGGAATAATATATTGGTAAATAAGAAAGTGTGGGTTGAGTTCACCATAGGCAAGTATCAAGATAGAATACTTGTGATGTGTTACCAATGGATGCATGCCATCTGTTACTTGGCAAACCATGGCAATATGACACGGAGGCAGTACACCGTGGCAAGGAGAACAAGTACTCATTCAAGAAGAATGAAGTAACTTACAAGATTCAGTCTATAATTGAAGAAGAGATAGTGGAGAAGGTAGAATCAATTGTACTCCTAATGACTGGGAAAAAGTTCCTACAAGACATGACAAGAGGAGAAGAAGCTGTCTATGCTATCATGTTGAAGCTAAAGGAGGAGGAGTCACCTAAATAGTCACTTATGCCAGAAGAAGTAAAGAAACTATTAGACCAGTTCAAGGACATAATTAGTGAGGGTACACTAGCTCCATTACCACCAAAGAGGGCAATCAGTCATCAGATTGACTTTGTGCCAGGGGCATCATTGCCTAACAAGGCTACCTACAAGATGACACCAGAACAAAACAAGGAGATAGAAAGGAAGGTTCAAGAGCTTTTAGATCAAGGCTTGATAAGGAAGAGCATAAGACCTTGTGATGTACCAGTTGTTCTAGCACCCAAGAAGGGAGGCACATGGTGGATGTGCACTGACTCAAGAGAAATCAATTGGATCACCATCAGGTATAGGTTCCCAATCCCTAGGATAGAAGACCTAATGGATTGTTTAGGGGGTTCTAAGTTCTACTCCAAGATATACCTAAAAAGTGGGTACTATCAAATCAGAATGAAAGAGGGAGATGCATGGAAATCTGCTTTCAAAACCACAGAAGGTCTCTATGATTGGCGATTCATGCCATTTGGCCTCACAAATGCACCTAGTACCTTCATGAGGGTGATGAATGAGGTCTTAAAGGATTATATAGGAGTGTTTGTAGTGGTATATCTAGATGACATATTAGTCTTTAGTAAGACAAAGGAAGACCACATGACACACTTAGAACTTGTATTGAGGAAACTTCAAGAGGATAATCTCACCATAAACCTTGAAAAGAGTGAGTTTATGAAACAAGAATTAGTCTACCTAGGATTTGTAGTGTCCCAAGGTGACTTGAAGATGGATAAGAGTAAGGTTGAAGCCATTCTTAGTTGGCCTACTCCTAAGACAATGACTGAAGTTAGAAGCTTCCATGGGTTAGCCCAACTCTATAGAAATTTTATTAGAAGGTTTAGTGAAATTTGTGCATCAGTCCTTGACACCATCAAAGGAGGAATCAAGAAAAATTGTGTATGGACCGAAGAAGCCAATGAGGGGTTTGAGAAGTTGAAGAAGGAAGTAGCAACCCAGCCAATACTGGTTTTACCAAGTTTTGACAAACCATTCATAGTGGAATGTGATGCTAGCAACCTAGCAGTGGGGGCAATCCTAAGCCAAGAAGGCAGGCCAGTGGCATTCTTTAGTGAGTGGCTAAATGAGGCAAAGTATAGGTACTCATCCTATGACTTAGAGCTATATGCTTTAGTACAAGCCCTTAAGAAGTGGAGGCATTACCTATTGCCTAAGCAGTTTGTGGTTTTCACTAATAACCAGGCATTAAGTTACATCAATACTCAAGAGAATTTTAGTTTGAGGCATATCAAATGGATGGAGTTCCTACAATCATATACCTTTACAATCAAGCACAAAAAGGGGATTAATAATAAGGTGGAAGATGCCCTTAGTAGGAGGTTGATCACTATCCAAGAGATACAATTGTAGAGCATTGGAGTTGAAGAGTTCAAAGATCTCTATAAAGGAGATGCAGACTTCTAAGAGATCCACAAGGTATGCACTGAATTTGATAATCATTTTCATAGTAACTATGCTGACTTTACCTTGCAAAATGGTCTACGATTTAAGGGCAAACAATTATGTGTTCCAAGAAAAAACAATGGTAGCTTGAGTGGACACTTTGGGTTAAACAAGACCCTAGACTTAGTGGAAAGATTCTATTGGTGGCCTAAAATGCAAAAGGATGTAAGAAGGTATGTTGAACAATGTGGAGTGTGTCAAAAGGCAAAGGCGACATCATCAAATGCAGGTCTTTACCAACCGTTGCCCATCCCAAATAGACCTTGGGAGTGCATAAGTATGGATTTCATAGTAGGGTTGCCTAGGACACCAACTGGTATGGATAGTGTATTTGTGGTAGTAGATAGGCTCACTAAGATGAACCACTTTATTTCTTGTAAAACAACACATGATGCTAGTCTCATTGCCCACCTTTTCTTCAAGGAGATAGTAAGGATACATGGGTTGCCAATAAGCATAGTTGCAGACAAAGATATGAAGTTCATGGGACACTTCTGGAATACCCTTTGGAGGAGGTTAGGAACCAACTTGTCTCCTAGCTCTGCCTATCATCCTCAAACAAATGGACAGACAAAGGTCATTAATAGGGTACTTGGTAAACTTGTTGAGATGTTTGACCAAGGAGTATGGACAAGGATGGGAACAAGTCTTCTCCCAAGCAAAATTTTCTTATAATGACAGTACCAATAGAACTACAGGAAGGAGTCCATTTAAAGTGGTGTATGGATTACATCCAAGTGGGGTACTTGAGCTTATAGACTTGAAGGGTTATGAAGGAATCAGTGGTCATGCTGATGACTTTTCTCAGTCAATGAAATAGGTACATCAGCAAGTAAAAAAGACATTAATGGAGGCCAATCAGAAGTTGAAAGCTGAGAGAGATGAAGGGAGAAGAGACCTAAAATTTGAGGTAGGTGATTTAGCGATGGTATTTTTTAACAAGGCCAGATTACAAAAGGGCATACCAAGTAAGTTAAAGATGAAAAGGATTGGGCCATGCAAAGTGTTGGATAAATGTGGTCCAAATGCCTACAAGGTGGAACTACCCAAGGAAATGTCTATTTCTCCCATTTTCAATGTGAAAGATCTGATAAAATACAAAGGGAGAGAGATGAATAATGAATAGTACAGCACTGAAGTGAATAAAGATGTGGAAGAACTCAAGGTATCTGATTAGCTCAAACCACAGGTTGACAAGATTCTGGATTTAAGGGTAAAGAAGAAGAGTAGGTTCAAAACATACATGGAAAATCTAGTGAAGTGGAGACACCGACCATACTTAGAGGCTACCTGGATTGCAAAGAGTGACTTCAAGAAACATGGCATCAGTTAGGAGTTCTTAACACCACAAGCTCCTTAACTTCCTTTTTACAAGGGGAGGATGGTGAAGGAGCACCTTAAGGTCTCTTGGAAGATCTTTTCAAATTTTGGCTTGTAGGTGGTTCTAGCCAACCACCAAGGTAATAAGGACTAAGTATAAATTACCAAGGTTTATTTGGTGTGAGTGTGTAAATAGGAGTTATGAGAGTCATGTTTTTAGTTTGAGTTAGTAAGGCCTAGTGCCTAAGTCCTAGAGAAGTCAAAGGTGGTCAACCTTTGGCTAAGACCTCAAATGGAGGGAAAAGTGGTTATTTAATGGTTTTTAAGTGCTTTGGAATCCAATAGAATGGATTTGAGTCAAGTTAAGTTAGTAGGATTAGTTGGAAGATACAATGTTAAAAAGTTGTCAAAGTTGCTTGTCATGACAACATTCCGGAAAAGTTTATTTATGTGTAAAAGGGATCCAAATTCCGACCTAAGGGTCGAAACACTTGGGAATGGACTATTTAAGATCAACCAAACCCTAATCCTGAGGTTAGGTGTCAGAGTGTACGGATTGAGCAAACTAGAGCACTGAAATTCTGAGTTTTAACCACTTTTGAACCATCATCCAATGTTAATGGATTGATTGGATTACTGTATTGCGTTCAAGAGCTAGTATTTGTTATGTGAAGGAAGTTCATAACATCTTTTGAGTCTTTTGAATCTTTTCTATAGCAATTTGTAAATTCTTTTCATTTCCCCGGTTCACTTTCCTGAACGATGCCACTCATGTAAAAAATGGGTCCCTCTTGAGTTCCTGTGGTTAGAATCCTATGGCCACTTGGAATCAAGTAGGGGACTATGTAAGTAGTGTAAATATGTATTATAGGGTTTGTGTATGCAGGGGAGCTAATATTCCAAACAAGCCCTAGGTGAGTTTAGTGGAATTCTGGCTAGGAGCTTGACCAGTGCAGCGGCAAGAAGGCTTTCTAGATGGATTGTCTTGAGCCCATCAAGGGTTGGAGTATGTAGGGGCATGAGTCTTTGTTACATGAATGCAAGGAGAGAGGTGGAGGAGCTTAATTGAGCACCCTTTGAAAGCTAAGAACCCTAACTGGTTCTCATGCCTTAAAAACCCTTAAAAGTAGGGGTTTAATGGAAGTCCTATGTATGAACAATTTGGAGACCTTAAACCTAGAAAATCCTTGAGCATAGGGTGGTCTTATGAAGAATCCACGGTTAGTTTAGTGGGTTGATAAGGGAATTTTGACAGGAAAGTAAGAATTCAATTACTAGGAGGCCTGATTGGGGCCAAAAAGGCTACAAGGCCTAAACCTATGAAAATATGAACCCAATGGGTAAAATATACAAGGAACCTATCAAATGGATCTAGAATGTTAGGAATTTAAAGAAAACTCAAGAGTACACCCTTTCCCATTGCTAGGAGTTTGGAGGCAAGGTGACAAGAGTGAACCTAAGGGTACACAGTTAGAGTTAGAAGGTTGGAGAAGAAAATTGCAATTGTTGGAGAGATCTAAAGGAAGTAGAGGAACCCTAGGAGAGGCCTCTAGGTAGGGTAGAGTGGATAGCCCTAAGAAGACCAAAGAAAAGGTCTTAAGAAGAGAAAGAGTGCTCTTGAGAGTTATATCTCCCCATCAATAAAGCAAATTTGTACGATATATATGTATGCACCATAACTCTATGGTCTCAACATTTACACCAGATTTAAGGAGTTATAGAGAATCACAAGAACTAGAGGATGGCTTGCAAGCCTTGTGAATCTTATATTGGAGATGATTTTTGTGAGATGATATTTCATAAGCTTGTATATTTATGGTGTTCACAAGAAAATATGAAATACTTATAATATTATAAGAAATTATGTGATATGCTAAAAAAAACTATTACAAAATTTACTTTAAATTTCTCTAAATAAAACTTTAAAAAATTAAATTAATTTATATCTTAAACTCATTAATGAACATAAATTTAACAACGATAATTTAGAACCAAATTAAAAAAGACATCCAATTGGTATCAAGAAACATACTAAGGAAAATTAATATGGTAAAGTCCTAAACTTTGATTAGGAGAGAATATCACAAATGTATGACAACAAGCCCTTGTATATGTTATTTCTTAGTTACTGTAAATCGGTTAAACTATGTAATATACTCCCATGATTTATCAAAACTTTTTGTTCATATAATTTTCATGTCTTTGTTAATTTTTGGGATTGCATTTATCATAATGTATCAACAACTCATACTTTATTTTTTCTTTTTTTTTCATCTACATGTTCTTTTTATGTAACCCTTCATATTTTGCTAATATATATGTACTAATATTAATATTTCCTATATTTCCTAGGAGCATAATAAACATATAATAGTGGTTATGTCTAATGGGAAAGTACCTATTTGTACAAGAATAATTTTATAAAGAACTATACTCTTCAATCTAAAATTATTTATGATTACATGTTCTTAGATTATTTTTATTTTCCTTCATTTCAAACTTGATATTCCACTTGCACAAACTTTGCACCCATAAAAAATCAGCAATATAGAAATAGCCTAAATAGGATCTTTACATTCTTCGCATCTCATAATTATGCTTTCCCACACCCATTAGAGAGCATAAATGTATATTTAACCTCCTTGTCTTGTTTCCAATGTTCAAATTTTACAATTGAGTATTTGTTTGTTAATTCTAAACACTTCAAAAAGAGCTCCTTCAAATTGAAAGTTGAAATGCTTCGTTTTCCTTTCCAATGATAAAATTAGAATTTTTGTTTTGTTGTTCTTCACCTACATGCCTACCTTCTCCTTAAACATATCTAAATCATATAACTAATCTATCAACATTTTAGCTATCTCTACCATTATATTATTATGGTTTTATATATTATTATGGTGAGATGAAAGGAAGATAAGATATATAAATTATTCCCACACTTATGTAAGAAAAGAGAAATAAAATTAATCTAAAAGAATTTTTTGAAAATAAAAAAAAACATAATGAAATTTGATGAGCTCATAATTAGTGTATTTTGGGGGTGTTTTGGGCTTAGTTTCATGATACTTTATCAGACTATTCTAAGACTTGGTTATGCTTAAACATATTATGATAGATTTATTATGGTTATTATATACATAATATAATATTGCATATCATAGTTATAACTCTGTGTGAAATAGTGGTCGATTTTAATTTACATGATATTTTGGGAAAATTTGATGTGTTTGTACATCTCCATTTGTCTCAGGTAACTTGTTGCCACAAAGCATGAAAAGTTGAAGCTTTGGATGATGGACCATTTACTTATACAAGGGAAGACATTCAAAACATAATCAATGAGATTTTATCTAGCACAATGTTCTTGAACCCGCTATTTCCATGCACGACTCGGGCTAAGACTTTGCAATTGGTGGTGACTATTTAATTGGAGAAAGAGTAATGTACCTATACAGTTGTATGTCCCATGGTGCATGATTGAATTTCATTCAGTGTTCTATGTTTATAGCTTTGTTTTAATAGTTTCTATTTTAGAATTTAAGTCTCTCTTCTTTCTAAGAAATGGTATGCGTAAATAAAGCTTTATAAGCTTTTGTTATTATTGCTCTGAGATTTATCCTATAAAATAGGGAGCTCCTATGAGCGATAGTTAGTTAGAAAGAGAATATAGTGATAGATTGCAGTTAGGGCTACAATTTACTATTATTATACTTCCAAATATGAGGAATACAAGTGGATGGTGAATTTCAATTAAAGAAACATTATGTTGATCTAAGGTTACAAATTCTCAAGCAAGGGCCACTTGAGGTGACGTAGCTCTCTATTAGCTTAGATTAGTTAGTTGTATTTCAATTAATTGCATTTCATTTATAATTGCACAATTTTCTAATTAGTATAGTTCATTCTTATTAAATCGTGTCTTTAATGCAACACGTGGTTACATTACTAATTGTTAATTAGTTTAGTGCATGGTTAACATAGTGTAGTTTAAGCCAATGTTCATGTAACTATTTTCTATTATGTTGTTTCTTTCAATTAAATTATTGTGTAAATTGATTATATTGCATGCAACCATACTGTCTCACCCACAACCAAAGTTGGGTGAATCAGAACTAGTGTAGAATGTTTTTAATGTACTTACCTTTAATTTCATTTGTATGTTTAGGTAAATGCTAAATTGATGTGTCTACACATACATTGTAGGTGACATCCAAGAAATTATGTCCCTGGTAAATAATTAAATGAGCTTTTGTTAGGATGAGAGGTTACTTAATAAAAGATTAGTTTCTTCATTAGGATTGTGTATTAAGTTATCTACACTTAGTAATCATCCTTAATAGAAAGTGAAACTAGTCATTTTGGTGTTGTTGTCAGGGCTGGTGCCAAGGCATAGAATTTCTAGTACAGTTTGTTTCTTTGTTATTTATTTTTATGGCATAATTGTTATCTTTTCAGCATTTATACTTTAGCTAGTATAACTTTCAATTAAACACACTCTACTAATAAGTGCAGAGAGACAATTGTATACTCAAATACATATGGCATGCAGTGGAGGAGAGATGGACTAGGAAGATTTATTCCATTTTTTTCAACACAACATATACTAGCTATGAACATCGATCAAGAAGATTCATCTAATCTAATTACAGAGCCAGAAGGAAGAGGCACAACGATAGACTAGGAGGACCCTTTTTGGGACCCTAAAGAAAAAGATCCTTTTCACCAATCTCATCACAAATAAATCATGGTTAAAGAAGTTGAGAATCCCACCGACCCTGTTACTTTTGGGTTTCCCTTCTTATACCGAGAGTGAGTTGCCTCTCTTAAGAGCACACCTCCATCTACTTTGCCTAACTTTTATGGCTTGGGGATAGAGGATCCGAAATTTTTTCTATTGGAATTTGATGTGTTCTTCTGAAGCTATGATTATACAATCGATGCACATAAACTCATGAAACTCTTTCCAGCCACTTTGAAGAATGTTGTTTTAAGGTGGTTTATGGGCCTAGCTTGGTAGAAATGCTATCAGTAGCTAGGTATGAAATAAGATTTCTTGTAAAATGATCAAGATTATTGCAGATGAGGAGACTTAAGGAAGGATGAAATCTTCAGAATGAATCAGAGGGAAGATTAACCATTAGAAGATTATATATAAATATTGTAGTTTACTTTGAAGAAATCTCCACAAAATAAACTTTCATCTAACTTCCTAATGCTTGTTCTCTTGAGGAGTCCAATAATTATATTGATGCACTAAATTAGATGGGAGAACGTGACATAACATAGTTGACCCTTAAAGACATTTATAAATTAGCTCATAACTACTCAAGGTTGATGTTGAAAAGAATTGGAGCAACTAACTATTGCCTACTTCTAAATCTTTAAATGGGGTATCTCGCATGCAGTTTAATAAAAAGATGTATAAACAGAGGGACAAATATAGAGAGGGGAAATATAGATAGATGTAGACACAAATACAAACATAGATAGAGAAGAGAAATGAGAATAGAGTGTGCACATGTTCGAATGCACGCGTGCATGTGGA
This sequence comes from Chamaecyparis obtusa, assembly GCA_027943335.1. Lineage (NCBI taxonomy): Eukaryota > Viridiplantae > Streptophyta > Pinopsida > Cupressales > Cupressaceae > Chamaecyparis > Chamaecyparis obtusa. The sequence goes on along the minus strand of BSBK01003869.1, from coordinate 408,408 downwards.
CCCGTGTGAGTGAGATAAATGGAGATAGATATAAATAGATAAAGAGGGAGAGAGAAATACAAAATGAATTATATTCTTGAATGTCTAAAAAGAAAGAAGCAAGTACAAATATTTACATGATAGAAATTTTATTTAATTAGATATATTATTTCACTATATATCATCTTACACAAGAAAATTATTACTCAAAATCTTTTCATTTTAGCATCAAAATGTCATTGTTACACATATATTTTACGCATATGGAACATTAAAGATGAAATTATTCCACCAAATGTCTCTCTATACATGAAAAATATTATGACCAAACTTCTCGTAACAACACCACAATATCATCATCTAATATATCTTATATTGTCAACGTAACCATTACACTTCTCAAAGATGCAAGTACTAATATAGACTGTCTGACTTCTACCAAGTGTTTGACATACATTAATAAAATTAAATAGCTAGTTGGGTGAAAACAAGATTGTTTGAAAATCATTGCATGATCGAGTCATTTAAAAACTCTATCAAAAGTAACTCAGAAATTACTCAATGCATGCCAAATAGGCTTAAGTGTGACGATAACCCAATTTGAAGTCATAAAGACTGAATTTATTCTCATGTGAAATCATTCCTCTCCTTCACCAAAGTCCATAAAAATTTGAACGAAGTACTACATAGAGAGAGTTTTAAGACAAAATTTGAGACAATTTTTTAATAAATTGTCTTAACTTAAGACAAAACAAAACTTGTGTATTGTCTTAAATATTGTCTTTAAATAAATGTCTTAAATTATTGTCTTTAAAAATTATCTTTATAAGACAAAAAAACACCAATTTTATTCTCTTGAGAAACAATTTTATTTATGTCTCTACAGAGACAATAGAGATAATAAAAAATATATTGTTTCTATAGAGATAAATATGTGGTCAATTCCACTTATTGTCTTTCTTAAGACAATAAAAATATTCTCATTAGAGATATTATCATTTTTGTCTCTCTAGAGATGATATAAAGAAATTAATTTTAATAAGGCGCAATGGAATCGAACCACCATCCTTCTGCTTGTAAAGCAGGTGCTCTTCCAATGAGCTAGCACCCTTTAACGAATAATTATACCCTTCACTATCTTAGATCTCACTATAGATTCAGAATGAAATTGAGAATTAATGTTGTATAACAGTAAATGGTAAATACAACTTAAATTATTTGCACAAGATAAATAGATAAAGTTTGAATGGTAAAGAAACAAATCACTCTATCAAGACCTATTTTATAGATAAAAATATTCAGTAAATAAATATTTTTCTCTTTATTAAAGAAGCTATACAAAAAGTATTGTACATACATACATCAAAACACAAATTTGTTCAGTGAATAGTAATAAAATTGATACCAAACAATGCAAGGATGCCATTGAAAAACAATAAAATTATAGAGACCAAACCTGAGTTTCGTAGCAAGAAGAGAGAAACAAGAAAGAACAAGTCTATCAAGGTCTTCCATGCTGTTTGGGGAGGTCTTATAACCTGAAATAAGAATTTTATTATTTGATTTGAAAAATGTCTTCTATGCTATTTGGGAAGATCTCTCAGTTTGATCATTTTAAGCGTGTTGCTTCTTGGCTGCACGAAAAAACAAAAAAAAATTAGCTTCAGACTTCTTTTAATAGTACAAGTAATCATTAAGACAAAGAGATGGTTCTCTTTAATGAAGCAAAGTAGCACATCAATCATACAATAGTGAAAACAGAACTAAAGAATTAATTTACCATATATAAAAATCACTTATGATTTGTAAGTACCAATATGAACTAAGTAACATCTAAATAATATTATCAACTAATTTTGTCTAACTTAGAATATCGATACCTTTCAAAAACTACATTAAACAAAAAGATACAATTGTTGACTTGTTACAGCATCAATAGGATTATAGGGTGGCTACCAACGTCCCCAAAATTAAAAATTGCAGGAAAGATCTGATTTGTACCTTTTTTTAACTGCTCTTTTACTCCCTGCCAATTGTTAACAAGTCTCTTAAAGTAATTAATCGGTGAAACAGACAATTTATTTATCAACAGTAAACAATTTGATCTGGCTATAAAATGTTTGTTTGATCTGATAGTAAACAGTCAACAAGTTGTTTAGGTTCCTTATAGTTGAAAGTAAACAAATGATTCTTATACTCAGCCTACAACTGCGACCCACTATAGCTACTATAGTAGGTGTATTATAGTTTACTAGCCTGGCAAGATTTGGTCTGTGTCCTGCTAATCATGGACACTGATATTTTTTTCTTTAATGAAATAAATGTTTAAGTAGAAACCACAGTTGTTATTAAGTGGTGCAAGAGTTTCTCAATACTAGGTAGTATAAACTCTAAATTGAATCTGATTCAATCTAATCATCAATTTGTTATCTAATATTTAAAGAATTCATAAAACAAATTGACAAATAGAAAAGGAAAAGAAAAAGCTAGAGATAATTCAAAGCTTGTAAGATAAGTTCCAAGAGGTTCAATTCAGCCATATTTCCTTAAAGCAATAAAATAGCCAGTGGACTAATTTAGTAAACTCTTGACAGCCACAAAAATTTTCATGGTTTCCCCCCCTCCCACAACCAACCAAACTTCAAAAGAATTTGGATTTTTTTAATTTTTATTTGTCCAAGTAAATTTTAATCTGCACACTTTATTACTTTATATTTATATATAAGTTCACTTCAAAGAATATCTAAATTTGTAAGAGTTCAATTCAACTCTCGAAAACCATAACCTCATTTGGCATGGTTCATCCCCCTCCCATAATCAACTAAACTTAAAAAATTATGAAAAAAATAGACTCCAATTTGTCCAAATGAATTTAATGTGATTTCTTATTGAAGCTTACCCATTCTAGGAGTTCCATCTATGTCAGAAGTTTGGGATCAGTATACTGTCTGTTGCTTACAATTTTAAGAACCAACATGTCGTAGCTATAGACATCTATCTTTTTTTATAATGCATAGAGAAGTTGAAATAAATATTTGGAACTGCAATTCACTTTAAAAACAGAGCATCCTCTGTCATAAAAACAGCACTCTTATGATTTTTTAATTGTTGTTATTATTTATCTTTGCTTTTCCATTATAATTTTCATAGATAGTGCCAATAGTTTCCTTGTTAAAACAGAGACAATGTTTCTTGAGGAGTTTACAGGTGACGTAAAATAGAAGAATAACAAAAAAACACTATGATTCTATTGTAACATAAAATAAATGTTCAACATGATGGATATACAGCCTTCATGAAAGGGCTCCCACCTAAACTTAATTTTACAATCATGCCGAAATCTAGATATGCACCTTCTTCAAAATATTATAAAAAGGGAGATTTTATTTTTTGCTAGTTTTATTACTCTTTAGCAGTGGAATGTACTTAGCAGTGCCCTAAGAAGCAAACATGTACAAATTAGGACCTTATATTCTTAATTTGAACCTCATCAAATCATAAGGTACCCAGAAGTTAGTTTTTAATACCTATACCTCACAGTTGCCGGAAACCCCTCTGTCCCTCCTTCAGCACGCGAATCCCCGTATCCAATTTGGAAACGTATCCGATACTGCCCAGATACACGTAGAATATTGTACCCATGTTTGCCTAAAAAAACTTGACTTTCCAAATGTGCCGAATACTATGTGATTTGATTTTTTTAAAGATTTGATGTAAATCTTCCCAACCTTAATTAAAAAAAACTTCATTAATGCAAATTTTTTTTTGAAGTCGGTATAAACAAAACGTGCACCAAATGAGAAAGACAAATAAAATGTATTTCTATTTCAACAACCCATTTTTTTGGGTTATCTTCTAATGCAACTCTACTATTTTTGCATATTGTAAAGTGTTAAATTAATTTATAAATATTTACGTAGCATCTATGTGTCAATATTGCTTTTGAAGTAATGAAAATCTCCTCTAACAACTTAGAAAACTGTGTTAAATATGTGTATGTGTTTTTTATTAATGCCATATCCAGCCGTATCCGTATTGGGGTTCTTAAAAAATGGTCATATCCATACCCGATACCGTATCTGTATTTGTATCCGTATCCGTATCCATGCAACTTTGGTATACCTAATAAGATGGGTAGGGTATTCCATTCCTAAGCATTGGAAGTCATGATCTAATCCATGTGTACAAGAACCTTGGCTTTTCCCCCTTTCAAACAAATTTACCAAATTGCTTTTCCATTATATAAAATTTGTTGACTCTTTTCTTGCACTTGCTTCAGTGGCATTGCATCCAGGAAACAAAGCCAAACACAAAGGCAAAGCCAGAATGTTAAAAGATGCTGGATTGGATGATCCAGAAAAAATTATATATATAGATGAATATCCTTCTGATTCTGAGGATATTATTCTTTCTGAGACTAATGAAATGAAATCAGAATCTGAACCAGAAATGTTTGAAGATTCTATTGAACAACAAAATGAATCTGATTCTGATGACTCTGAAGTATCATTCTTCTGTCAAATGATGCGAGGATCTCTTAATCACAAAAAACTAGAAAGGATCATCAGAATAATTTGTGGTTTAGAGAAAATACAAAATGATATGAATATAGGACCAGAGACATGGAAAAGGAACAAACAAAGAATAGCTGATTTAGAAGCCCAGAAGCATTCCCTGCTGTCACTATGTAATTCCTCCATGGCAACAGAAAAAATCAGGAACAGCAGCCAGACCTAGTATTTTTCCTACACTCAATCCAATAGGAGAGCAATCTACTTCCAAAGCTCCTGCTCCTGGTAGTATGGCCAGACGAGTCTGGTGAGGACACTGAATCACGTTTTTAGAAAAAATTCTTCAACAAGCCAGAGAAGAATTGACAGAATTAGAAAATGAGGAAAATGAAAATTTGAATGAAGAATTAGATAAAGGGATTGAATTGGAAAAATTCTCCCTCCAAGAAGACTCACCTAGGACTTCTCACCATGAAGAAACAAAGGAACCTCCACTCTGTTACAGTCCACTAATCCATGACATCATATACAAAGAAGGAATAGATCCTAACACTGGTGAATCCTTTGCGTTGAATTTTTAGGAAATAACATGTTGAAACTCTGGTATTACTGTATAAACAATGTTTGCGTTGAATTTTTTCCAGGATTTAAACAATCAAAATAATGAGGAAGCAAAGCCACATTAGCCTGCATTAAGATAAAATCTCACTGAAAGCAACTATAGTTCTAACTACTGTTACTCCTATGTGAGTTGTCTACTCACTTAAAGGGATGGAAAGATTCTACATCAGCTGCCTAGGTCTGCTAATTCATTGCAAATAAACTGGTCACAAAATCTCACTTGTTCCCTCTCGCTGCTATTACGACATTGAATCCCAGGATTGACTTACTAAAACTCAGTGAAGCGTCATCTTCCACAAAAAGAAACTTCAAAAGTCTGCATCTGAAACTGCTCCTGTCTCTCCTTCTAGTCTATGGTATATTCTAACATGCATCAAGAAAAAAGCATGAGATTCAACGCTATGCAACCCACATCTGGGGCCTATTCTCCTTATGGTGAGGTTGTCATCATAATAACAGCATACCTAGAAAATTGCCTGATAGAAAATGTGCATCCACATTCTGCTCCTTTGTTTGGTATAACAGCGTCACCATCACATCAACTTCTTACAAGTTAACTCATGAAAACTAGAAAGATGGAAATCTAAAATTTGCATTGAATGAGGCATCAAATGATGGGAATCTAAAATTATTGTGTTTTTTATCAAACACTGTTACATCTATATTTGTCTTATTAGAGAAAAGACTTTGACCAATTCTGTAATTGGCTAAACTATCTGCTAGTATTTCTTTTTCATGTAACAATGAGAATAAACTATATCAGTAAAGATTCTTACTATTGTTTTCATTTCATCTATATAATTCTTTAGGTTCCAATCCTTAATTGTATCGTTATTGGAAATTACAACCATTAATGACTAAGAGAGAATCTACCCCTCCCTCACTTTGCTACAATTGAGTGATTTAGCCAATTTTAGACTTTTCAGAAGCACTACTTTTTCTACTTCATTGTCACATTTTGTACCAAGATTAAAGGATCCACCTCTTTACTAAACATTCCATATCTGACTTAACACTGCTCCTGCTCTTGCAAGGTTTGGATTGACCTTCACAATTTTGTCAGAATTCAAGATTTAGGTGCCCTAGGAAAGGGCAAGCCCATACATCTTTCGTAGAGATTAGATTCATGGCAACTTACGAAAAACTGGGCAGGCCGGCGTAGTTTTCTGAGAACCCATTTCCGTTTGCTCCTCCGGAGAATCTTGGGACAGAAAAATTGGGGGTTCATAATGGGGCTGGACTTAAGATTCTTCGAGTATGGATCCGTCCTACTGTGAGCCAAATCGAGATCCTTAGATTGAGCGCCCATGGCGGCCGTAATCATGCCATTCATAGACTGATAACAATTTCTCGCCTCTTTACTCTTACCCTCATCAAACACCCACAACTCAAGCTCCTCTTTCTCTATAAGAAGCTCCCCCTGGGATTCGAACATTTTGGTTTATTACTCTTACCAGAACTATTCCTATTCTGCTTGGAAGAAGAAATTTTCCACCACATGGTGATGAGCGCAGAAGCCCTGTTCTCCGAATTGGGTGGATCACAGTCCACACGGGACAATACACAACCGGGATTCTCATGAACACCTTCGATCGATATGATTGTCCTCTCTTCTGCCGATCCAGAGCTCTGGCAATCTGCAACACACTTAGTATTTAAGCCCTTTCAGGAAAGAAGCCGTGGAGGAAGGTGAAGAAGTGGGCGTGGAGATCGTCGATCAGGCGCCCAAGGCTTTGGCCTTCCAGGCATAATCTGCGCTAGAAATTTCGATGCAGGGCAGGATTTTAGGTCAATTTGGGGCTTATGTTGTGGTTCAGGCAAGGGTACAGCTGTGTGGTTCTTGTTTCTGTTGATGCCCTGCATTGGGGGCGGCCGCCACCGGGTTGTCTCTGCCTCCATTACAGCTCTGCTCTTGAAAAGGGGCAAAGGATTTGCTTCGGAATTCAAGTAAATGCCCTGGTTTTGGTCATTAATCTGAGCTTCATTGGCCTGAAACAGCTGAATATTTGAGAGATCCAACTTCGCTAATTCTGAAGTAGATAATACAATAGACAAAATCCTTTCCTCCCCTCCTCCTTCAGGGCTATGCAACCATAATGCAGTGCTATTGCAGTGTGATTTTTAAAAGATAAAATTGCCCTTACAACACATATTATATTTAAACATCACTGGAGGAGCTTGCTGGGTTTATTTCAATCATATTCTCATATCAGGAAGTGCCTCTTTGATGATTAATTTCATGGCTGGGTTTTAATTGAAGGTTTTCCTTGCATGTTATGTTACTACAACCATCCAATAAACTATCTTCTCTGAGTTTCAAGGCATTCTGAGTTTGGATTCAGTCATTACAACAGCAAAACTTGTTGGTGGAAACAAGTTTCCTTTGTCTAGGCATGCTTGAGAGTTGTGTATAGGGGTAGTCTCAAGGATCATATCGTTGTCTTGGAATCCTTTCTTAGGGACCATATCACTGTCATTAGAACCCTGCAAAAGACAATGGAATGTTCACCTAAAACTTGTTGCTAATTGTCATTGTTATGTACCTTCTACTACAAAACTAAGGCCCGATGTTACCTCATTTTTTAAAGGTTCAAGAGGTTCACGGTGACTAATGTGTGAGATTGGAAAGATGGGACTTCATTTTTAGGTTATTGCTAATCAACTCTGAGCACTTGGATTGTGTTGAAATCAAAAATAGGAGTGACAAATAACAAATTGCTCGCCTGTAAGGGTCATTTCTTGTTTCAAGCAAGTTACATTGCTGTTGTTGCAAATTAATCACAGCAGAGATTATCTACAGGTTTGAAAAATTCAAAAAGGTATTTAAGGTACTTTGGTATTTTGAATCAATTGACTTGTTCCTAGATTTGGAAAAAAAAGAATGAATAAATCATTTACTCTTTAACTTCAAGTTTGTTATGTTATGTTTACCTTTAAATATTTCAGTGGCATCAGAAAGCATTATGAATTTATAAAAACCTTTCTTTACAAAATGCATTAAATTGCCACAAAAACTTGGCAAGAAACATTTACACATTTGCAAACAAATCAAAAAAAGGGAAGGCACTATATATAATTTATTTGTTATTTTTTTATTCTAATCTTTCAATTTTATACAAGAGAAAGGAGTGATAAAGTGGGCTATTGTTGAGACATTCTAAGCAATGCTTAGTGAATTTAGGATTAATTGATGAACATTTTTTTCCTCAGCTGATATAGTTGTAAATATCTACTTTGATTTATACTATAAATATGATGTGATGAAAGTGTGACATCTACCTCTTTTTCAAAAGAATTATCCTTCACCTTTTTCTTTTGTATAGGAAAAGAGAATTAAAACAATGACATGAATCAGCTAATAAGAGGCATGAGATGTATTTTTACCTGTTATTGATCAAATTCAACAATCTTGATTTCTGCCATTAGAGCCAAGCCTCTGTAACTATTTGTAATGTCCCTCATTGTAAAGTCCCTCCGCAACTATTTGTAATGTCCTTTCTCTTCTGGATGCATTTTCATTATATTGGGAAAACCTATTAATTGGAAAGAAAATACAAATGAAGCCAACTACAAAACAGGTATATGAAACATGTCTATAATAACAAGAAGGAACATAAAGCCCAATAGGTAAAGCCCCCAGTCCATTAATGGGAAGATTATTTCTGGAACAAGGAAAAATGGAATCAAATAGCTTGCAGCTACATAAAAAGAATTTTATTTCCTCGACATCATTAAATATAAAGACAATCAAGCATTGATTTGAAGCACAAGAAATTGGATGAAGAGGCCGGTGAGTTAAAAATGTGAAGGGTAAATGTTGCTGATACAATTGTTATTGAATAAAACATTGATTGTGCCACTGCAAGGGACATCTCCTCATCATACCTGTCACATGAGGACTTTATTGAATTATTCATTAGGGTAAGAGGATAGTTAATTTCTTAAATGAAGCAAATAAAGAGGTGTTGAACAAAAGTTATCCAGAGATAGATATGTTAAGGCATCTAGCATACAACAGAAAAATGGCATAAAAGTGTGCCAATGAATTGAAACTCAAAAATTTCTAGACCCATTAGTCTAGTGAGATGCTTTAAACTTTTAATTCCCAGCAGTAGTATGTTCGCTCAATAGTTTCTACCAAGGAGAACAGCTGGGAAGACTTAGTTCAAGAAAATGTCAGCAAACATTCTATTGACCAAACTAGATGTTAAAGGAAATATCATATGATAATACTTCAATATCTGAACTTGAATATCTACAAAACTTCTCAAATTAAGAATGATGAGAGCTTTAGCAATTAGATTACACTATAGTCTTCAATCATTTCTTATGCCATGACAAACCCAGAGACAAAATAGGTCATGCTTACCAGCACCATGGCTTCACCTACAATGCATTTGGAACAGTTATGACACCATATGGTCCATATTCCCATTTAGCTCCAAGTCTACAAAACATGAAAAGATCAACTATAAGAGTCATTTTAATTTGATGACGTCATGAAAAATATATGCAAAAAAATTGTGCCCATCTATCAAAAGGCAAAACTCAAACTATTTGCACAAAGAAAATTCATTTTACTTTTACTTTCAAAAACAAACAATGCCATAATCATTATAATTTGAATTTGTTAGTCCAACCAACTATTGGCCCCTCCTATTTGAACAATTAAATGAAAAAAAGAAACTTATTGAAGGTGATTGTATTCGGTGTCTTTTAAAATAGTAACAAATGTTTAGAAATGCTTGTGAGCTGAAAACAAATTTTTAGAGGTGCTTATGAACTAAACACGTCCCCTTGTAATTATTATTACCATATGTGAATAATAATGTAACTTCTCATCAAGTTCATCTTTAAATGATTCAAAACGCACTTGTCAAATCCCACAAGAAAATTCAATAAACTAATTTAGTACAAAGATATTGCAGTCTAGTTGGGGAGGCTGTAAATAAAGCTTCCATAAACTAATTTAATAAGCTACTATTAATAATACAATCCACATCCCAGTCATCAACTATAAATAAAGAGATGTTGTATTTTAGTTATTGTATTTTTTGCCTTCATGAAAGGTTATTTGTTGTGGATCTAATTTGGAATTGAATAGCAGGAACTTAAACCAGAAAGCACCTCAAAAGAAATTCCACTTATGGCAGCAAAAACCAACAATTGGATCTGGTAAAAGATCAGGTGCAGTTGTTGACAGTGACTTCAATAAAGCGCAGATCAGAGGTAAATGTTGCATAAAAACAATGTGTATCAAAAGCACTATGGTAAAGAGCAGAGATCAAACACAAGAAGTATAGTCATGAAGATGAAACCAGACATTGCAATCAGGTCAGAACTAGAAAGCGTTTGACAATTACTCCATAAAGAATGATGTAAAGTAGCACTGCCCATAGTAATAAATAAAAAAGACACGAGAACATATATGAAAATCAACGATCTTCATTGTCAAGAGAGTGGCAAGCACTATTTTATGGAAAAGAGGTAAATGTACTCTAGAGAGTTATAAATAATTTGAATATCCAATTACAAAACTCACTAGAAAAGTGATTGATATTACAATGCTTTTATCAGAATATTAAGTGCATTTATATAAAAATGGATTTAGAATGTTAGAGATGAATTTGAATGCTATTGAAAACATAGAAATAAAATCCATTTGCCAAAAAAAAATCATTTTACCTTTGAGGAATGCCTTGGAGGACTTTAATCAACCGCTGGTTATGAATCTAAGAAAGAAAGCATCCAGCCCTTCACAAAAAGCATTAACTCCTTTGTAGTTTCGTAGTTTCATAGTTTCTGTAGTTGGTCCATTTGGTCTCGCTTCATGGATTCCAAAACAAAACAAAACAAATATAAGTACTTAGTATTAAAAATATGAAAATAATTAAGGTGAGAAAAATTACATTGAAATGAAAAAAAAGGAGACAGAAATAAATAATGAGAATAGATAAATAACAAGTGATATGGAAAGACAACATTTTTTTGAAATTCAAATAACAAATGTTATGTAAGAAAACATGCTTTGGAAATGTAAAATTTAATGGAAAGATAGATACCAGTTGAAAGTTTTTACAATCATATATATAATTATGCATTAACCTATTAAAAACATTTGTTAAAAAGGCATAAATAGAACATCTAGGTTGTGCATCCAGATTATTTACTATCAAACTCATGCCTGACCTATTGGACAGTCATAACCTATTAAAAACATTTGTTAAAAAGGCATAAATAAAACATCTAGGTTGTGCATCCAGATTATTTACTATCAAACTCATGCCTGACCTATTGGACAGTCAGGAGGGCATTGAAGATGGAAACCAAAAGAGGTCAATTTTTCCTTTCGAATTTCTGCCTTGTGGAAATTTTATCTATGACTAGATATATATCCCTCTATTGTACGGGTAAAATGGTAGACAGAATTTAACGAACATGATGCACAGGCAAATTGCTAAATTTCTTGTTGAAATAGAAACACCTAAAATGCAACTTCACAAAACTGAACATGCTGAAAAGAAAATCTTCCATGAGGTTGATATTGAAAAGTAATTTTCAATGGTGATCTTAAATAGAACAAAAAAAAGAGAAAAGTTAAATTTCTTTTAAATTTTCACCTTGTAGCAATTTTATCCCCAGTTTGATTTAGTATAAATCTCTCTACAATGCTGGAAAGATGATAAGTGGGCAAAATATATAAATTGACAAGAGGGAAAGTATTATCTTTTTGTTGAAATACAAATTCCTAAAAAGCAATGTTGAAGACCAAACACAGAGGATATTGATAAGCACATCTTAACAACATATTATCAATATTTTTTCGGTAAAAGCTGCATGGTAAGGAAGACACTAAAGTCCTAATTAGGCAGGTACTAGAGCCAAGAGGAGATAGAATGTTATACCCATCAACACAAATCAAGCATTTCAATAGTTAATTGGCCTTGGGAGACAACACTGTAGTCATGGAAATGTTGTGCGATCTCACCAAATCTGCATGCAAGGTCAAGCCAAAACTAGCACCATGGAAGCACAACAAAGTCACAGGGAAATAAGAGCCCTCAAAAGCTTGGTTAATAAACAACCACAAAATTCCTTGCAGGCACTGTCAGCATCATTTCATCCACTCTCTTGCCTATGTCAGCTCAAATTTTCTCCATGTCTACTTGTATGACACCTTTTGTGGAAAGAAGACCCTCATTATCAAGTTCTCCATTGTTATCATCAATTTTTCCCCGTCTCCCTGAATGAATTTCCAACATGCCTAGCCACTGATTTTAGGTGCATAGTGATGCAGGGTTTATGCGCCACAGCTCCAGGGCATTCAAAGAATGCAGCCTCTCACGCATTAGGGTTTTGTTTTGCTTTTTTGTCTTTGCTTTTTGTTCACAATCTCCTTCCTTAAGGCTTTATTATGCTTCCTGTGATTCTTTCCCCTTGTAATATAAATCAAGTTTCTTTCCTTGTTCGCTCTTAACTAGAGTTGAAGCGGCATGCCTGCAGCAACATGAAAGGCTAGTTCAAGTTGAATTCTTCTACCAGAGGTTCAACTTTGAGATCAGGTTTGAAGTTCCTTCTGAACATATGCTTATTGTCCTCATCACAAATCACTTTTTTAAGGATGCTAATTGAGCTACTGAATGAAGAGTTTTCTTCAATTCAGGGCTTTTACATCTATGCACCTTCAAACCCATGCACAATAAGATATTAAGCAATTCTAGTTTTTGCAAACTGCAAATGGAAAGTGGTAGAGCGTTCAGGCCTAGAAATTGACACAATCTTATCTCCTTGAGCTATCTAAGCTTTCCCAAATCATCAAGTAACTTTGCAAGGATCTGGCAATGAGTAATTGACAAAATTTCTAGAGATTTTGAGGAATAGATTCCTATAGAAAACTCTTGCAAATCAATGCACTTATCTACATTAAATTTTAAAAGCATAGGTAAGTTGAACATGTTATCCTTACCAAGCCCTTCACGTAGGCTCAGAGATATTTTCTGTGAACTATTTAAGCCTTTAAAGTCCTGATGTAGAGGAGGAGCTATTAGCCTTTCAAGATGCAAAGTTTAAAGCTAAGGAATTGCTTGGAACCTCCCAGTCCACTGAGCTTGGCTCTTTTTGCATTGTCATTATGAATTATTAGAACCTACAGTTTTATCATTTTTTCTAAAATATTAGAATGCAATATTAGAAATAGAAAACCAAAGCTTCTGCCTAAGGTAACTCCATTGTAGGGCATTTTGTAACCTTAATTGCCCCTATACATTCCCAAAAATCATGAAAGTCAATTCTACGTTATGATTAATTCTTGTTTTAAAAACTCTGAGTGATAAATTTATCATGTTTTGTATAGGGATCATTACCACACAGATTTGAATTCCAATTAAAAAGAGCAGCTGCAGGAGTTACCTGTGTGAATGGAACGAATCTGAGCTCTAGATGAATGATTTTTGTTTGTTTGCCACTCTAGGGGTGATTCAGATTTCTTTTGAGGCATATATAGCCTCCTAAAAAAAACATGTTGTCCTCCTCTGCCAAAAATAGGGACAATTGTTTGATTACATCATGTTGGGAATTAGAATAACTGTTCATGTAGTCATCTATGCTTTCTGGGGTCCTGCAATCAGACATCAGGAAAATAGATTATTATAAGAAATCAGTGTGCCTTGGGGAAAAAACTTCCCCTCTGTTTCAATTTTTATCCCTGTTTATTTTTTGTACACAGTTTTATTTCTTTTAAATTGTTGTCCTCAAAACCCTACGACTTGTCCTGTCAACTTGAATAACAGTTAACGAGGATTTTACTCTCTCCTCCAAATAAAGATTCTTTTTTAAGATAAAGGCAAAGTCTAAATTTATCTACAAATCAATAACACACAACTCCCAAAGCTTAAAATAAAACTATACCAACATCATTCAAGAAGATTCCGATTTGAAGAGTCAGAAATAAGTAGCAATGTTACTTACAAGGAATCCCTCTTCAAATGAAACAGATGGCGAGCAGGAAATTTCCATAGAAGAACATCATTTTCTCTCATCTGACAAACATAAACCCCAATGTGTAAAAATGCATTTGCAGGAATGACTCATCCTTTTGGGAATACAGCTAGATCCAAGAAATACAACTTCTCACCGTGAATAAGCACATATATTCTTGTTTCCAAGCGCTTAAGAAGGATATTTATCCGATTATCATCTGGAGATTTTCCTCTTGCAATAATATTGCTAGTAGATTCTCAAATGTAGTTGGGCTCACCATTCAGAGGGCTACCAATTTCATGAAGAGCTAGTGGAAAACATTTACACTCTGTTTGTATCTGTATATTAATGATGCTAAATTAAGCTTACATTTAGATCTAGGGAAGACAATCGGAGACATTTCTCTTCTTGTGAGAAGCAGCCTACCTGTTTGATAATTTCTTCATCATCTGTATCTAAAATAGTAGATATATCAAAAGCACAACGGCAGAAAAGTGAAAGGGCATGCTCCTCTTACAAGGATGGTAGGGGATAATGGCCTTTGTTGAACCGTGATGGGATGCACTAGATGGTCTTTTTTTAATCTCTGGTAAAATCCGTCGTCTTCCCCTACCAGACCAAAAACCACCCAAAAAAAAAGAAATTTTAGAAGACAATGGTTGGGAAATCTCAACCAATACAAACAATTTAAAATATCACCTACCGGCGCATCTGAAGCAGTCCCCGTCAATCGAAGAAAAAGAAGGGTAGTAAAAGAAGAGAAATAGAGGAGGCAACCATGTCGAGGATTGACCTAGATGGATTGGCGATGGTGCGGCAGAATTTGGCACTGAACGTGGCAGAGAAGAGGTCCCGGATCTCTATCTACAATTGCATTGCGGGCCGCATGGATGAAAACACAGAGTGCACAAAATGGGAAAGACAACCGCCTCTCAAGGCTTTCTACAATCCCAAGGCTTTAGTGCTATCGATCTAGCGACCCTGTCCTCTGATCATCCTGGTGAAGCTCGAGGCACTGGTGGCGGCTCTATGCACCAGTTAAAACCCTAGCCGCTTATCAATCTTTTCCTTACCTTTACCTAACGAATTTCGTTTCCCGAAGAGTTTTGACAAACTTTTCTATTTTATCGTCTTATAGACAAAAGTAAATATACTAGCAATCGCACCTTAGTGTGCAATGGGTAGCTTAGAGGTATGCAATCTATATCTCTTTCTATCTCTTCTTCTCTATGTATCTCTTTCTATCTCTCTAGATCTCTTTCTAACTTTAACTCTCAATCTATCTTTATTCTGAGTCTATTTTTCTCCCATTCTATCACTCTATGTCTATCTATATTTCTATCTTCCTCTCCCCCCTCCATATTTAGACACATCTCCATCTCTATAGCCATCCATCACTCCCTTCCTATATCTTTAAATCGCTATATTTCCATATCTGTCCTTAAATCTCTCCCTCTATCTCTATCTCTAACTCTATATCTATTTCTATCTTGTCATCTCTCAATCTCTATGTATCTCCCCCTTTGTCTCCCTCTATCTCTCCCTCTCCTCTCCATATCCCTCTTCTCCATTTCCATACCTCTCTCTATCTCTTACTCTCTCTCGTGCTCTTCCCTCTACACCTCTCCCTCTTTCTATCCCAATCTCTCGTATCTTCCCTCTCCCCTCCTCTCTCTCCATCTCTATCATGAAAAATGAGGGACGAAGACAATTATTTCAACTGTCTTGGAAAGAGTATTATTACAAAAAAAATAAACCCTTTAGATTATGACCATTTAATAATAAAAAATAATCTCTCTCTCTCTCTCTCTCTCTCTCTCACACACACACACACACACACTCCCACTCTCCCCCCCCCCCCCCTCTTTCTATCTAATTAATAATAAATAATTATTTTAAATTTGCAGTATACAACACACTTTCTTACCATGACAAATAAATTTAATTTATTCAAACATATTGCAATACTTGAGGTTGGTTGGAATAATCTTGTTTTTGCAATAAAAGTATCAATAGAGAATGATAGCTTCAAACCAATGTAGATTCAAACATAAATGAAAAAAAAACCTTTCAATGAAGAATATAATTATTATATGTATATGTTCCTATATAAATCACAATTCATCAACTTTATTGTATAACCAATTGGTTGGCCAATTCCTAATTTGAAAAAGAAAAGAGATGTTTCTATTATAAATTTTTAAGAACTCTAAAAAAAATCTTTATTAAATCTTTTTACTAAAAAATTTCTTGTTATTTCTTTATTATATTTTCATTTTAAAAATGCATGTTTTTTTTATTGTAAAAATATGTTTAAAACACTGAACTAAAAAATAAATACATACTTACAAGAACTTGAAAAAAAACACACACATAACAATGAAAAAAACACACACAAAACGAAAAAAAATATGCAAAACAAATAAGCTAAAAATAATAAAAATAAAGAGTTATTTTGGCACTCTCTGACTTGCTTCGTATGCCATGCTTTTTACAGCATTTGCCTTCTTCTTGGCCGAAATTTAAGGAGTAATAATCTTGAGAAAAAACTTTTAAAAATAGTTTATTGTAACAATAAATTTTCATATTTTATTTGTCTAAATCTGAGAAAGAAGTTATAGTTTTTAGAAAATTATTTTATTGCAGTAGTAAATAATTATATTTTTGTAACACCCTTACATCTATTAATGATAAATTAATTTATTTTTTTGTCTAAATCTGATAAAGAAGTTATAGTTTTTAGAAAAATATTTTATTGCAACAATAAATACTTATATTTTTGTAACACCCTTACATCTATTAATGATAAATTTGAATCAAACACAAGGACGCTAAAAAGTAACAACGTTAACACCTATAATCAATATTATTTCCACACACAAACTCTCAAAACAATCTCAAAATCAGAACAAAGGAGATTGTACAACGTGCACATCGATGAAATTAAGTGGGGATTTAAAGATTTGAGGGGACACCGTTGTGGATGGCTCCAGAAATTTTTAATCAAGTGGAATAGGGGTCAATTTTTGATATTTGATCCCTCGGCTGCACAGTTGTGGAAATGGCGACAGGAAGGTTGCCTTGGAGCCATGGTTTGAATCCCCTGACAGCCATTTATCAGATCGCTTGCACACAAAGTGCCAAACTTGCCCACTTGTGTTTCGCCTCAATGTTGGGATTTTATTGAGAAATGCTCGCGGAGAGATCCGAAACAAAGGTGGACTGTTGCGCAGCTGTTGAATCATCCTTTTCTACATGAGATTGACTACTGCTCTAAGGTGAAAAGGGATCCCCTGTCTCTGACCAGTACTTTGGAATTTGAGTGGCCAGATTGGGATTCTTGTTCTTCTAGCCTTTCTCAGATTGTTCCAATTTTGGCCCTTGACATTTCGAGGCCTGGTGTAGAAGTTCCAACGGACATAAATGCGGCCTTGGCTATAGATTGTGAGAGGCCTAATTGGGCTTCAAGCTCTATCAATGAGAAATTATTAGATATCAATTTGGTTAAGGCCACTTTTATGTAGTTAGTAATGAAAAAGTACAACAACATTTTAGACTCTCTACTGCCTAGCTATAGCTATGGATAGTGTGAAATACAAAAGGGTGGTCATCCTCTAAGTGTATTCAGCTTAGGGAAATACATACTATTATAACTATTCGCTCGATCATAGTTTCTATATGGGATTTACATGGAAAGAAAAAACTTGAACCAGACAATTTGAATGGGATTCTATGGAGGTCCCCAGAATATTGTCCGCACAACCAATGGGCATAGAATCTTCACATTACAAACAAATGAAAGGAGGTTCATTTCTATGAATGGTCTTCAATACCAATCAAGTATTTGACAACCTGTAACATTGTAGGATGCTTGGCTGGGTCATCGTAAGTGCACATTCTAGCCACCTGCAACATCTGCAACATCAGCCCTGTTCCTTAACCACAGATCAAGGCTTCCATTTTCCATGTACTCATACACCAACAATTTTTCCTCGCCAAATGAATAGTATCTAAGGAGTGGCACCAAATTTGTGTGCTTTACTTTCCCCAAGGTCTCCATCTCTGCTAGGAATTCCTTGTGTCCTTGACTCTTGGCCTGGCTCAACTTTTTTATTGCTACTATTTTGCCATTGGGAAGAGTGGCCTTATAGATGGTGTCAAACCCTCCATCCCCAATGATGTTAGTCTTGCGGAAATTGTTGGTGGCATGCAGAATATCCACTAGTGTCAGTTTGAGAAGAGGCCTCTCAAACATGGTTACATTGATGTTGAGAGGCTCCTTGGACTTGCTGGAAAGAAAGAACATATTTGGTTCTATTCCAGAACCCAAATTAAATTTGCTTCCATTTTCAAGATCCAGAAGAGCTTGTTGCCCTACCATTTTCCACCTGAGTAAGATAAAAAATAAACTTAAGACTACAAGAATTCTTCCAATTGAGATTCCTACAACCCCCCATGTGCTTAGGCATGATTTTCCTCTGTTACTCGACTGGCACTTCAAACCATAGCTCCCTCCACATAAACCCCTTATTTCCCAGTAAAGAAAACCTAGTGAAATTTGTGCACCCTTCGCCCCTGGGAATTGGCCCTTCCAACAAATTGTTTGAAAGATTGAAGAAAGATATACTCAGTAGACTACAGAATTCATCAGGGATTTTCCCACTGAGTTTATTAATAGCCCTGACCCCTAATTATGTAGTCCGATCTATGATCCAAGAATGGTGTTCTTCTAGAGGCTTAGAACCTCCTGCCAAACTGACAAATTGCACTAGCGACAATAATATTACGCCACATGAGGCTAAATATGTTAACATTTTGCTGGAAAAATTAACAGGTCCTTGTCAATTTAACCAGAGAGAAGCCGCGTGGGAGCTTCGAGTACTCACAAAAAATCCAATCACAAGATTTTTCTGGGCAAACCCAAGTCGATAAATGCATTGATCTCTCTGTTGGAGAGCCCTGATTCAAAAACCCAAGAGCACGTTGTGACGATTCTACTAAATCTATCAATATTTAATGAGAACAAAGCTCTGATTGCAAATGAAGGAGGCATTCATCCCATTGCAAGGGTACTGAAAAATGGGGCAAGCGTGGCTGCCAAAGAAAATGCAGTTGCAACTCTTTTCAGCCTTTCTTCTATGGATGAAAACAAGGTGAGAATTGGGGCTTCTACGGCAGTAATCCCTAGTCTCATGGACCTTCTCAGGGAGGGTAGTTCCAGAGGCAAGAAAGACGCTACATCTGCTATGTTCAATCTGTACCTCAATGAAGCCAACAAAATACACTGTGTGAAAGTTGGATTGGTGCAACTTTTGCTAAAATTCATGAGCATTAGTGAAGAATAGAGAAGGGGAATGGGGGATGATGAATTGTTGGCGATTTTGGCCCTAATTGTGAGCTGCGAGGAGGGAGCCAAGGAAATTGGAGAGGGCGTCAGGATTCCCTTATTTGTGGGTGTTATCATAAAAGAAACTTATGCTCGTAATAAAGAAAATGCAGTTGGGATCATGGCGGAACTGTCCACCAGGTATTCACGATATGTACAGGAGGCAAAGAATTTGGGAGGATACATGGAATTGCTAGATCTGAGTCTGAATGGATCATGTAAAGCCCAGTGGAAGGCCAAGAAATTGTTAGATCACATGAACAGACAACATCGATTAACAACCATCTAGATAGAGGAATAGATTTAGAAATGCACATTGTTTATTAGATTGTACAGTGAAAATGATGGGAAAGTCGTGTGGGAAATAGTGACAATGAAAAGTAGTGTGAAAATAATGGGTAGACAACAACATCCAACGGTTAGGAGGTTTCCAATGGTAGTCATTGCCCATTCAGCCAGTGGCAACCATTAGATGCAATAAACAGGTCAAGGCCTCCCAGATAGAAAATGCCTATGGCATAATTATTTTAAAAAGATCAAAAAATAAAATTAAAAACTAAAAGTTAAAGACAAAAGAGAAATTTTGTCTCAAACATTTGTCTTAAAATATGCTACTATGTTGTAGTGAATTAATTCAAAACGAGATGGAGATAGAGACTCAGAATGAGATGAAAAGACGAATGAGATAGATACACAAATGTGTGCACGATAGACTCAGAATGTGCGGATGATAGAAGTGGAATAAGATAGACACTCAACATTTGCACACTAGAGAATATCGATTATGCGCTAAACAAGTAGTGACAGATCATTTTTATTAGAATTTTCTTATGATAAATTTAAGAGCAAACCCAACTGGATCATACCAACAATTTCATTTTGTTTTGGGTGTTTACATGGGCAAGCTAAGTATGAAGATGGTGATGATGCTCCCTCTTCTACTCTTTTTCTATCTTTCTATGCTGCCTTCTCATATGGAAGAACTTTCTTATCATTCCGATGAACAAGCTCTCATGGTTTTCAAAGTTGTTATCTCTGTCGGTCCATTCAATTTCTTCCTCCAGTGGTCTCCCAATCACACCTTCTACAATTGGCCTGCCATTACCTGCTCTTCTCGTCGACAACGTGTGGTTTCCTTCAATCTCCTTAATATGGGACTGGTTGGAACTATATCTCCCTTTTTGGAAAATCTTTCCTTCCTTATAGTACTTGATCTACATAATAATAGTGTTGAGGGTTATATCCCATATCATCTTGGAAGGCTCTTTCACTTGAGATGGTTTCACTTATCTTTTAAAAAATTAAGTGGAAGTATTCCCCATGACTTTGGTCTTCTTTCAAATTTAGAAGCCATAGGATTAGGAAAAAATAAATTCACAGGTATTATTTTGTCTTTCTTATGAAACATGTCCTTTTTAAGAATCCTTCATTTAGGTAAGAATACATTGCAAGGTGGTATTCCTACTAAGTTGGGTAAGTTTTGTTAGCTAAACTGGCTTAATCTTGGCATCAAAAACTTAATAGGGTACATCCCCCTTGCCCTTTTAAATTGCACTCATATCCACCTTTTGAATCTCTTTGATTTCCACTTAAATGGCCCAATTCCATGGGAGTTTGGAAGGCTTTCAGAGTTGCAACATGTGTATTTGTGGGGAAACCAACTCAGCTAATAAATACCCCCTTGGTGGGGAATTGGACTTAGTTGGAAATGTTGGACTTGGATGGCACCAAAATGAGCAGCACAATGCCATTGGAATTTGGTAATATGCAAAAGCTAACATGATTTATTTTGTTGAGTAATCAATTTGTGAGTGGAAGCAATGGTTTGGATATTCTAATAGTGTTAACTAATGTTTACATCTTGGAAGAGCTCGATTTGGGAGGTAACCATTATTACCATAACTGATAACAATGTTGAAGATTGTTTATTTGATGGAGATGATGATAAAGACTAACCAAGATTAGAGCAATGCATCATAGTAGAAAGGTTAGATCAATTATAGTCTTGTCATTGATGTCAAGGAATTAATTTCTGATTTATATTATTTTTCCATATCATTTGGTAATGATATAAGATGAATGAGTTAAGGAGAAGAAGAAATGAGAAGTTGAGAAGTTGTAGAAATTAAATGGGTAACTGATATAGATCGGACAATGATTAGATTATGTTGGTATAATTATTTTCTACCTAACATATGATTATGTTAAGTTGGTAAAGCATGGTGATGAAGATTTGAGAGTTTGGTAGGATAAGTTGTTTTGGCTACCGAGAAGATATGTCACCCGGTAAGGTAAAGGTAAAAAGATAGGTCACCCGATAAAATGGAAAGGTTTAGGCATCAAGCAAGTTAACTAAAATTCTAATGGAGAACACTGAGTAATGAAAAGATATTAAATAAGGATGTAATCAACATTTAATGATTATCTATGATGAGATGGATGATCATTATGGTGAGGAGAGTTAGTTACAAGAGATCTATAGTTATGAAAATTCAAGGTGAAGATATATGGAAAGATCTAAGTGGAAAAAAGATATGGAACAAGTTCCTAGAAAAGTTTAAGTTCCTAGCTGAAAAGAAAATGTACTACCGAGATTTACATTCATGGTATAACAAATTGAACAGTCAAGATTTATTAAAGGAAAACGTAATAGATGAGATTAAGAGGCAAAAATTATCTATATAAAGGATGATCTTATATGGAAAAATAGTTGGCAAAATGAATATTTGAAGAGTTACCAACTATTGTAGAGAAGAAGGAATAGAGAGAATGTAAGTGGGAAAAGAAGGATTTGATGAAGTGTTGATGCCAATAATCAATGAAGAATTGAATTGAATATTGAAGAGTGCACACGGATTTGATAGAGAAAAGATAGTTGCAAATTTGTAGGTAAATTTTACTACTATTTCTTACTAGCATTTGTAATAGAGAAATCTCTTAACATATTAGACCTAATGGTCTTATTGTAAAATCCTTGAGAAAGGTGACATTCTAAATAGTGTTTAAATCCCTCTAACAAGGCTACTCCTAACAAGGTGAAGATCCTAATAGATCTGAGGTAAATCCCTTAACCAGGCCACACCTTCTATAGTTAGCCTGCCAATACCTGCCCTTCTCATCGATAGTGTGTGGTTTCCTTGAATCTCCCTAATATGGGACTAATTGGAACTATATCTCCCTTTCTGGAAAATCTTTCCTTCCTTAGAGTACTTGATCTACACAATAATAGTGTCGAGGGTTATATCCCATATCATCTTGGAAGGCTCTTTCACTTGAGATGGTTTCACTTGTCTTTTAACAAATTAAGTAGATGTATTCCCCATGAGTTTGGTCTTCTTTCAAATTTAGAAGCCATAGGATTAGGAAAAAATAAATTCACAGGTATTATTTTGCCTTTCTTACGAAACGTGTCCTTTTTAAGAATCCTTCATTTAGGCAAGAATACATTGCAAGGTGGTATTCTTGCTAAGTTGGGTATGTTTTTTTAGCTAAACTAGCTTACTCTTGGCATCAAAAATTTAATAGGGTACATCCCCCTTGCCCTTTCAAATTGCACTCATCTCCACCTTTTGAATCTCTTTGATTTCCACTTAAATGGCCCAATTCCATGGGAGTTTGGAAGGCTTTCAGAGTTACAACATGTGTATTTGTGGGGAAATCAACTGAGTTGAGAAATACCCCCTTGGTGGGGAATTGGACTCAGTTGGAAATGCTGGACTTGGATGGCAACAAAATGAGTGGCACAATGCCATTGGAATTTGGTAATATGCAAAAGCTAACATGATTTATTTTGTTGAGTAATCAATTTGTGAGTGGAAGCAATGGCTTGGATATTCTAATAGTGTTAACTAATGTTTATATCTTGGAAGAGCTCGATTTGGGAGGTAACCATTATTACCATAACTGATAACAATGTTGAAGATTGTTTATTTGATGGAGATGATGATAAAGAATGACCAAGATAGTAGAAAGGTTAGATCAGTTATAGTCTTGTCATTGATGTCAAGGAATTGATTTCTAATTTATATTATTTTTCCATATCACTTGGTAATGATATAAGATGAATGAGTTAAGGAGAAGAAGAAATGAGAAGTTGAGAAGTTGTAGAAATTAAATGGGTAACTGATATAGATCGGACAATGATTAGATTATGTTGGTATAATTATTTTCTACCTAACATATGATTATGTTAAGTTGGTAAAGCATGGTGATGAAGATTTGAGAATTTGGTAGGATAAGTTGTTTTGGCTACCAAGAAGATATGTCACCCAATAAGGTAAAGGTAAAAAGATAGGTCACCCAATAAAATGGAAAGGTTTAGGCACCAAGCAAGTTAGCTGAAATTCTAATGGAGAACACTTAGCAATAAAAAGATATTAAATAAGGATGTAATCAACATTTAATGATTATCTATGATGAGATGGATGATCATTATGGTGAGGAGAGTTAGTTACAAGAGATCTATAGTTATGAAAATTCAAGGTGAAGATCTATGGAAAGATCTAAGCGACAAAAAGATATGGAACAAGTTCCTAGAAAAGTTTAAGTTCCTAGCTGAAAAGAAAATGTATTACCGAGATTTAGATTCACGGTATAACGAATTGAACAGTCAAGATTTATTAAAGGAAAATGTAATAGATGAGATTAAGAGGCAAAAATTATCTATATAAAGGATGATCTTACATGGAAAAATAGCTAGCAAAATGAATATTTGAAGAGTTACCAACTATTGTAGAGAAGAAGGAATAGAGAGATTGTAAGTGGGAGAAGAAGGATTTGATGAAGTGTTGATGCCAATAAACAATGAAGAATTGAATTGAATATTGAAGAGTGCACACGGATCTGATAGAGAAAAGATAGTTGCAAATTTGTATGTAAATTTTACTACTATTTCTTACTAGCATTTGTAATAGAGAAATCTCTTAACATATTAGACCTAACGGTCTTATTGTAAAATCCTTGAGAAAGGTGACATTCTAAATAGTGTTTAAATCCCTCTAACAAGGCTACTCCTAACAAGGTGAAGATCCTAATAGATCTAAGGTAAATCCCTTAACCAGGCCACACCTTCTATAGTTAGCTTGCCATTACCTGCTCTTCTCATCGATAGTGTGTGGTTTCCTTGAATTTCCCTAATATGGGACTAGTTGGAACTATATCTCCCTTTCGGGAAAATCTTTCCTTCCTTAGAGTACTTGATCTACACAATAATAGTGTCGAGGGTTATATCCCATATCATCTTGGAAGGCTCTTTCACTTGAGATGGTTTCACTTGTCTTTTAACAAATTAAGTAGATGTATTCTCCATGAGTTTGGTCTTCTTTCAAATTTAGAAGCCATAGGATTAGGAAAAAATAAATTCACAAGTATTATTTTGCCTTTCTTACGAAACGTGTCCTTTTTAAGAATCCTTCATTTAGGCAAGAATACACTGCAAGGTGGTATTCTTGCTGAGTTGGGTATGTTTTTTTAGCTAAACTAGCTTACTCTTGGCATCAAAAACTTAATAGGGTACATATCCCTTGCCCTTTTAAATTGCACTCATCTCCACCTTTTGAATCTCTTTGATTTCCACTTAAATGGCCCAATTCCATGGGAGTTTGGAAGGCTTTCAGAGTTGCAACATGTGTATTTGTGGGGAAATCAACTCGGTTGAGAAATACCCCCTTGGTGGGGAATTGGACTCAGTTGGAAATGCTGGACTTGGATGGCAACAAAATGAGCGGCACAATGCCATTGGAATTTGGTAATATGTAGAAGCTAACATGATTTATTTTGTTGAGCAATCAATTTGTGAGTGGAAGCAATGTTTTGGATATTCTAATAGTGTTAACTAATTTTCATATCTTGGAAGAGCTTGATTTGGGGGTTAATATCTTGGAAGATCTCGATTTGGGAGGTAATCATTATTATTATAACTGATAACAATGTTGAAGATTGTTTATTTGGTGGAGATGATGATAAAGACTGACCAAGGTCAGAGGAATGCATGATAATAGAAAGGTTAGATCAATTATAGTCTTGTCATTGATGTCAAGGAATTGATTTTTGATTTATATTATTTTGCCATATCATTTGGTAATGATATAAGATGAATGAGTTAAGGAGAAGAAGAAATGAGAAGTTGAGAAGTTGTAAAAATTAAATGGGTAACTAATATAAATCGGACAATGATTAGATTATGTTGGTATAATTATTTTCTACCTAACATATGATTATGTTAAGTTGGTAAAGCATGGTGATGAAGATTTGAGAATTCGGTAGGATAAGTTGTTTTGGCTACCAAGAAGATATGTCACCCAGTAAGGTAAAGGTAAAAAGATAGGTCACCCGATAAAACAGAAAGATTTAGGCACTTAGCAAGTTAATTGAAATTCTAATGGAGAACACTAAACAATGAAAAGATATTAAATAAGGATGTAATCAACATTTAATGATTATCTATGATGAGATGGATGATCATGATGGTGAGGAGAGTTAGTTACAAGAGATCTATAGTTATGAAAATTCAAGGTGAAGATCTATGGAAAGATCTAAGCAGCAAAAATATATGGAACAAGTTCCTAGAAAAGTTTAAGTTCCTAGCTGAAAAGAAAATGTATTACCGAGATTTAGATTCATGGTATAACGAATTGAACAGTTGATATTTATTAAAGGAAAACATAATAGATGAGATTAAGAGGCAAAAATTGTCTATATAAAGGATGATCTTATATGGAAAAATAGCTGGCAAAATGAATATTTGAAGAGTTACCAACTATTGTAGAGAAGAAGGAATAGAGAGATTGTAAGTGGGAAATGAAGGATTTGATGAAGTGTTGATGCCAATAAACAATGAAGAATTGAATTGAATATTGAAGAGTGCACATGGATCTGATAGAGAAAAGATAGTTGCAAATTTGTAGGTAAATTTTACTACTATTTCTTACTAGCATTTGTAATAGAGAAATCTCTTAACAGATTATACCTAACAGTCTTATTGTAAAATCCTTGAGAAAGGTGACATTCTAAATAGTGTTTAAATCCCTCTAACAAGGCTACTCCTAACAAGGTGAAGATCCTAATAGATCTGAGGTAAATCCCTTAACCGGGCCACACCTAACAGTGTCTATTGTAATCTTTAACCAGATTGGCTCTTAACTGGGCATACTTCAGAATAGTATTTTCTTAGTGGATGAAAATTACCACAATAGTTTTTCCCAAAGATCGGTTTCCACATTAAATATGGGTGTTACATGTTGTCAATGATTTATGTTCAAATGATTTATTGATTATTATAGTTTATTTACCAATTTTGGTAAATAGTGAACTGTGTTGTTACCAAGCTACTATCGAGTTAATAAGAGAAAATTTTATCAAGGTATTTTTTATCAGGGATTACTGATTCACCCCCCTTCTCTGTAATCCAAATATTGGTATCAAAGATCAGTAGTCTGATGAGATAAATTTAAAAGACTTGAGTAAAAGATCTGAAGATGTATAAGAGAGAAGTACCTAAGTTAGACAAGGAAATTTTCTCTACATGGGAAAGAAGAATCAGATTGTATCTACCTGGGATTGGAAATTATGCACTACACCTAATTGATAATTACTACACTCCACCACCTACTATACCTTTGGTAGTTGACCAAATGAGAAAGGAAATAACACAACTCAATTATGATAGAGATTTCTTCTTCCCTCTTTGATGTTGAATTCAATGATATTGAGGATTATGTTAATTCAAAAGAAATTTGGTACAAAATTACACTTATCTATGGAGGATATCAACATGTACAAAAAGATAAGGTTAACAGTCTAAGAGGAAAGTATGACAAAATGAGGAAAGATGAAGAGAACATCACACAATATTTTTGGAAATCTATTTGGTAAATGTGATACTAAGAGGGGGCGGGGGGTGAATCAGATATCACCTATTAATCTATTTTAACTTTTACTAAAACTTTGCATAGCCTTACCACAAACTTTATCACTAAACTAAAACTGATAAACTAAACATCATTCATGAAAGTACTCATAACATGTAATAATTTTGGTTACCCAAAAACCCTTGAAAGGTAAAATTGGGGTGGGGATGACACCCACAAATCTTCACTACTGTAGTATAAAGTTTACCTGTTAGGGCTACAAATTTGATCACAAACTATGATCTACCATGTGAGAGGTCTGACCCATTAAGAGCTTAAAGACTTATACAATCTACCTTGCAAAAGGATTTAAAACTTACAACTTAGTAAGCACTTGATTAAGAGATTAAATAATGTCTGTTAGAACCACTCTATTAAGAGGCTTACCCTGATACACTTGTTAGAATGTCTCAGTACCTGATCCTTTGGTTTGCACTAAATGCTGATTATAGATCTTCTCCTTCCAGTATTGATTTGATCTTATCTATTAAATATATTGGTTCTATCCTTCACTTTTTTGCTCTATTCCACTCAGTCACTGAACTATATCAATTATCTGAAGATATTCTCTCTTTATACCTTCTCATACTCCTCTCTGATGCATCCACACTCTTACATCCATATATCATTTTAGGGTTCGGATCTCATCTTATATAGAAAATTGAATTTCTTCATGGTTTAAGATCTATGATCTAGATTAACTCATTTTGCTGCTTATCCTTCCTCAATCTTGATTGGCTCTATGTGTTGCATAAGGATTAATGATTTCAAAGTAGGAGCATAATCACCTTTGTGATTTCCTCAACAAATCGTAAACATGATATAAATATCAGCCCAAAATGTTTTACCTAAGTGTATATGCCATAACAAACACATATGGTGATTTTGGCTTGCTCGACATTCATTGTCTCTGGCACTCGACATTGACTGTTCTTCATACTCTCGTGCTTGGCAAAAAATTGACTCGGCTAATACAAAAGTACTCAATGACCATAGGTTTACTCGATAGTGACTACTGCTTGGTAAATATACATTACATGACTTAGCCTATACATGATGACTCAGTCGTAGTGATGACCGACCAACATTGCCTAGATAATGACTAAGTGTAAAGACACTAATAGACAACAAAGCTATAGGGATCTACAATCTCCCCCTTTGACATTGGTGGAAAAAACACTTTGTCATGACATTTACAATACATTTAAAAGAGTAATTAGTATTAACAGAATACTCCCCCTAAGATATATACACATATAAAAAAATATCATTACATTTTGTTACCTCCCTATATGACTTGACATGTCATGCTATCATTTCCCCCTTGTTTTTGGTACTTAATATTTCTTCTGGGGAAGGGATCTTGAAGTATTTCTCCAGAAAAGATTTGTGAAGCATCATAATCATATGCAATACAAAATCCCAACCAGATGTAGCAACTTTTAGAACTTCTGTTTGAACTTCTAGCTCAACACCTAGGTTGACTAGGCTCTCGGCTGTAAAAATATGAGGATCTTTCTTTATCAATTATTTAGCCTTCACTAACTCTCTCTAAATGACCTCCAGGTGAGGTGTCAACATTGTTTTAATTGAGAGTAGATGAGCCCTTATCTTACCATAGTTAGTCATCAGCTCAGCTATCCTTCCTTGACTATGTAGAAGCTTGGCATAGTGTTCAGAGCTTGAACTTGCATCCAAACTCAATGAGTCTCTAATAGACTTTATTTCTTGATGTAGTCTATCTACTAGCATCTGGTTATCCTTGGTAAACTCTTCTACATTACACAGTGTCTTGTATAAATATTGTGCCTTATGTACAACTTCTTCTAAATCAGATATCTGTGTAGAAAGTTCTACCTACTTCACTGCTATCTCGGCAAAGACCTTATTCAGTATATTTGTCTCAAATTTCCTTTTTGACCACTACAACTACTTATCATTTGCTTCACTTTCTTCACTTGTCACTTTCTTGACTATGTGGACAAGTTATTCCATGATGGGGTTAGAGTCATTAACATCAGTCATGTCAAAAGCTTCAATAAAAATATCTTTTATCTCATGCAGAACTTGTTTTTGTTGATGTTCCCTTCTCAATTCTTTTTGCCTACTTTTCCTCTTTAGTAGATCTTGCAATGTCTACATATGTTCATATGATAAGTTATCTAAGTCCCATTTCGGAATCACAATAACTTCATCGAGTGTCACCTTAGGTGTGCCTTCTTCTTTGGTGTACTTCCACTTGGCATTTGTACAAGAGCTTTTATTGCCTCTTGCTCCTTAGGCTCTTAGTTTTCGATATTTGTTACCTTCTCTTCTTTTCCCTTATCCTCCACATGAGGATTTACAACCACTAGTGCAAGTTGATCTATTCTCTCTTTCTGTGACTCCTCAGAAGATGTAGACTGAAGTGCAGGTGCTAACTGGTCATGTTCCTCGGTGGTGCTAATATCGACTAGCATGTCAACTGTAACAACTTTAGAATAATTAGGGGTTGAGTTGATAGTTGATGTATCATCAAGTTTTGGATAGTCAATAACTTGCAATAGCATAGTGTTACTGCTCAACAAAGATGTATCTTTTGCTTCCTCGACTTGCAGATCATCCTTGGTTAATACCTAATTTTTTTGTGGGGTATCCTTAGTGATATCAATTATAGTTATCTTAGATAGCTTCTAGTATTTCTCTTCCTTAAGAGCTTCTTTCTCTTGAGTAGGTGGATCCTTTACATCTCCTTTATCATCTGGCTTAGCACACTTAGATGTGATAGCTTCCTGTGGTGCACTCTTGTCAATTAACAAACCAAAAATGATCTTCCATGTCCTTAGAATTTCCTAAACAACATCCTCAACCTTGTGTTGAAGGATAGAGTAAGCTCAGAGCTTAGGATTGAATTTGTTCATGTACTATTCTATTATTTCTTGAATGCTAGTAGGGGAAAATTCTGGTGCAACTCGAGCTAGTGTCGTTTCCCTTATCTACTTCTTGGTCGTTAGGGAAAATTCCCATTTCTGTGCTACTTTCCCATATAATTCATTAGGGATTAATTTTCCTAGTTGTATAGGTAGCATCTTGAAAGTGCAGAGCATCTCAAGTGTAGCTTCTTCTATCTTCTCTTTATCCCCTATGCTCATGCTCTCAAATCTTATTTGCTTCAAATCTGTGAGTTCAACAGAGCTCTTGATGGTGTGACATATTGCATCCACACTCGGTGTCTTACTCTGTACTTGTAACTTCTTCTTAACTTCCTCATCACTCTCGGTCTCTTCATCATCTTTTTCCAAGTTGAGTTTTCTCCTAGGCTTCTTCTTTGTTTGGCTCAGCACTACCCTAGGCTGAACAATTTTCCTCTTTCCTCATGCAGGGGTCCTCTTTTGTGACTCGGTAGCTATAGTTGTGGAGACTACCCTTGTTCTTGGCCTAAGAATAGGTGATGAGATAGCCTTAGGTTTTTGCATTTTCTTACTCATAGGCTTGATAATTACTGCCTTATTTCATTCCTTCACCTCTACTTTCTCCTCTTCTTCACTATCACTGATTCACTTTCCTTATCTTCTCCTAGTCCTTGTGTCAATTCAAGAGGTGCATCTTCCTCTCTATCTCCTATCATTTTTACTATATTCTTTACTTTCTTTTTCCTCTTTCTCTCCATGGTAACAGACTTCAATCCCATGGTTATCTTTGATTTTGCTTCCTCATAAGTTCCAAAGTAGGGAGCTTTCTTATCAACTTCCTTGGCTAACAAGGTTGTGATAGCTATTGTGGTCTCATCAATGTTAACCTCATAAGTTAATGGCATTAGCCATGATACCCTCAGTAAAGTAGCTTGTGCATATGTGAAGTTAGTATCTACTAGGAAACATATGTCTTGACTATACTTCTCAACTAGAGATACAGGGATCCTACTTCTCTTCCTCATTTTCTTGTTGAATTCTAGAAAGTAGTTGTCGATCACACCCTCAAATTTTTCTCCTATCTGACTGATAAACTCATTTATTTGAACTGTGATTGGCCTATTCTTATCCCAAACTAATCTGCCAATAGTAGGAAAACACTTATGAATATAAAATAATAGACAAACAAGTAGGGAATCGAACTTACACATATAATTCTTCACTTTCCAGATAGAAGTAAGGTTCTCTACAAGTTGAGTCAGCTAGAGCTCGGCAAGGTCATATGTATGGTCCTTCTTTATGATTTTCCAAGCCTGGTCCATTGCCATGCATGGGATGCTATCCAACCGACTAGACTAATAGAATTTGTGAGAAGTTACTCTCACTACAAATTCAATCTCTGAATTAGTGATAGTGGAGATTGTCATTCCGCACTTATTCCACATTGCCTGAGTGTTTTCCTGAATCTCCTCCTTGCTTAGATATCTCATTGTTTTCTTGCTAGTGAGTTTAGGGTATCCAGTGACATGATGAATCATGTCTTTTGTGATATGTACTGGTTGTATGCACCCTAAAATGGTGACCTAGACTTTGGGCCCCCATTTAGCAATTTATCAAATCCCTGAATCAATATTTTAAAAAATCAGCATTTTCAATTATATCAATTTCCTCGATCAAGTCCTATTTTATCATTTTTGATTATTTGCCTTGGGCTAACCATTTTATCCTAAGTCTTTATTTATTTAAAAGGAATATTTCCTCCCCTTTTATTAAATAAAAAGCCCCCACTTTTCCTCTTATCCTAAGTTGCACAAATAAAACACTATTCTTATTTTATAAAAAAGAAGAAAAGCACTTTTTGTCTTATATGGACACAAAAGTCAAGTCTTATTTTATCATTGGAGGATATTTGTGCATATGGATTGCTCCTCTTTGATGCTCCACCCTTGATTAAATCTTTTGCCTCTTAATCTCCATGGTCCATTCTTTCTCATTTCCTATAAAAGAAGAGCTCTCTTCCTCATTTTCATATACATTTTTGAATACTAATATTATGCTGCAAGTTTTCTAGGTTATTTGAAGCTCTTTGAAGACATTCTTGCATCCAAGCTTTGAAGACATTGTTGTTGCATTTTATTTAGTATGCTTTCATAGTTGCATAATCATGGCATTCTTAGTATATATTTTCTTTATGCAATAGATTAATCTTACATAGCTTAATTAAGAGGAGTTGTAAGACTTGTACTTTCCTTTTCATAGTCTAGCTTGTACTTTCCTTTCATAGATTAGATTTCCTTTCAAGCATTGCATTGTTATCATTTAACTTAGTTTGCATCCTCATTCTTAGCTTACTTGCATTGCATTTCCATTTGATTCTTGGGGATATTGGCACTCTTGCCCTTGTCTTCACTTAAATCTCTCATTGTGTGGTTGACTAGCAAGGTCATTAAGCCTATTAGCTCTAGCTGAGAGAAAATTTTAAATCTTGCAACTCCATACATAGAGAGCTATGGATCGATTTTTGAGACCTCATTCTTGAGTGTTCTTGATTGTAAGGATTCATAGAAGTGCACTACTTTTGTGTGTACATTTCTAGCGCCCACCGTGGGGCAGAGTAGATTAGCTTTGTCTTTTATTTTCTATATTTTCGTCACATTTTTCATCAATTTTTGGCTTTATTTTTTGTCTCTGGTTTTCTATCTCAGAGTGTTGTGCAACACTTTTCACTAGTGTCGTGCGATAGTTTCCTATATAGCAATACGACACTTTACCAGTTAAAAGTGTCGCCCTGTTTGACAGAAAGTGTCGCTCTATTTTATGCATTCTATCACCCGTAGGTAAGGAGAAATGTCTCCCCAGGACAAATTGTCACCCCCGTATGTAGAGAAGTGTCGTGCGACATTTTTGGTGACTGTACTATCACCTGTACCTGACAATGAGTTTTTTTCAGACCTTTTTGGCTGAATTTAGATTAATCCGCTTACTAGTTTGATTTATTGTAGTTAGATAGATTTCATTTGCAGATTTCATTTGGATTTTGGATCTAAAAAGAGCCTATCATGTGTTTGGTTTGAATGTTTACTTGTTTTCAAAGGCACATCTCTTTTATGCTCTTAATGGTGAATGAAAGAACATAGATTTGTTTTTACAAGTTTGTGTAAGTGAATGCTTCTTGGTTTTCAATATCAAATATCTCATTGAGTGATTGAGGGCATGGATTCATTCCTTGTTTACATAGGGAGTTAAATGCACCACTTTGTGGACTCACTCTATATTTTCTTGGAAAGTTAATTATTCCATTGATTCAACCTTTTCTCATTTGTGAGTAGTATTGATAAGCAACTTTAGAGTACTTTTGATTGATCTTGTTAGCTAAATTGGGTGTTGGACTCGCTTATTT
Source organism: Chamaecyparis obtusa (assembly GCA_027943335.1). Classification (NCBI taxonomy): domain Eukaryota; kingdom Viridiplantae; phylum Streptophyta; class Pinopsida; order Cupressales; family Cupressaceae; genus Chamaecyparis; species Chamaecyparis obtusa. Next base: position 374,734 of record BSBK01003869.1, on the reverse strand, counting down.
CTAATCACCCCTCATTACTGCCCTTTGGATGCAAGGTCAGCATTCATACATAGGGGAGGGGTCTACTTGAAAAGAGCGTTAAGTGTTCCACAAAGTTTCCCCCTTTTTATGCTTTCTTGATCTCATTAGTTTTCTAAAGTGTGGATTTACCTTGAGTTTTTGTGAGGAGTTAAATGTTCCACTTTTTTGGACTCACTTCACACTCAATTGAAGAGTACTTTTGATTGAGCTTGTTAGCTAAATTGGGTGTTGGACTCGCTTATTTCTAATCACCCCTCATTACCACCCTTTGGATGCAAGGTCAACATTCATACATAGGGGAGGGGTCTACTTGAAAAGAGCGTTAAGTGTTCCACAAAGTTCTCCCTTTTATGCTTTCTTGATCTCATTAGTTTTCTAAGGTGTTGACTTGCTTTGAGTTTGTGTGAAGAGTTAAATGTTCCACTTTTTGGACTCACTTCACACTTACTTGGCGAGTTAAGTGTTCGACCTTTAGTGCTTTAAATACTTTTGATAGTGGATTGCTTAGAGCTAATTGAATTTTGGATTGTCCTAACCTTGTTGGGCTAACAAGTTGTGCTTGTAGGTGCTCTCATTGTTTGAAATATTTTGCCAAAAAAATGCATGTCAAAGCTTCAAATGCACAAAGGCTACTAACAGTTTTTGTAGGGCTGCCCAAAGCATAAAAACCTAAATCAAGTGCTTGTTTAATTGCTTTCTTTATTGAGTGCGGCATATACTAGTTGTTTCATTTCATAGGCACTTAATATCTTGTTGTAAGAATTCTTGGGTGGTAAGAGAAGTATGCTTTTCACCCTTGTGGTGAACCAGAAAATCTTGACCCATCTTTGGATTTTGAAAGCGAGAGGGTAATTGAATCTTTGCTTGGTGTGTTTGGGAGAAAGCTTTGAGATAAAGAAAATATGCTCTTCACCCTTGTGGTGAGACAAAATCCTTGGGTCTCATAAGTTGATCCATTTTTGTTTAGATTGTTAGAATCCTTTAGCGGGCCTACTCTTGAGCAATCAAGAGGAATGACCCAAGTGGGGACAAGCCTTTTGCTAGCTATTCCGACCCACTATAAACTCAAGGCTATCAAGGCCACAAAACCTTGGTAGACGTAGTGCTTGTCTTCACTTGATGTGAGTACTTGTGGGATTGTGACCATGAGGAAAGTATTGAGCAAGAATGCTTAAGGTACTCTTGAGGCCACGAGGTCCCTTTTGGGTCATTTTTCAGTCATAGCAAAATCTTGTGAAAATGGTATTTTCTCTGTAAATTTTGAAGATGTCCCACCCTGTAGCAAGCTTCTTTTAGTGTGCAAAGAAAATCCATAATGTTTCATGGTGTGCGCTCTTAGCCTTATGTTCTTCATGTTGTCACCTTGCTCCAGTTCAGATTGCATCTCCTAAATCACAAAACCCAGGGAGATATTCAAGTTCCAAGGTCTGCAGGAAATAATCTCAGAATTTACCTAAGTGTCGAAAACCCACAATGTTTTTGAAAACCCATGATGTTTTCAGTCTCCCTACTACCTTTTGGTCTGCATGAAAACCCTGGATGTTTTCGATCTCTCACCGAAAACCCTGTGTGTTTTTGACCTCGCACTTGTTCCTCTTTATCAACATTTCCTATCTGCGCAGCTGCGACCTATTGGTGGGCCCCATATTTTGGAAGAAAGCACTATGAAAGCTTTAAAACTAGAAGGAATAATATCCCACATTGGTGCCGAAATAGGACTTTCAAATATTTAAAAGCAGTTCCACAAATAAATAATGTAAATCAAATGGAAAAGGCTCTGTACATGCGTGACTCCTCATGCACCTGCCTCAGTTTCTGTGCCTGCACCCAAGAAATTTTGCAGTAATGCACACACTGAATGGTCAAGATGGACACGTGTCAAGTGGTTGCATGATCGCAAGGAGGAACTTCAGCCCTTGCGAACATGCGACAAGGTGACACGTGGCAGCTGGATAGAGGTGGCGGTTAGTTCAGTGACATGGCAATGTGATGCAGAGTGGATAGAGGTGGTGGTGACCGGTCAGAAGTGGACACATGTCAAGTGGTTGCATGATCGCATGGGCCATTTCTGACCCTTGCGATCATGCGCCAGGCTGACACATGCTAGTCCGTTGAGGTGGCACCTGGTGGACAATGCGGCCAATCCAGGCTTACCACATGTTAGGTGGGCCCTATGCGCTGGAATGGCGACCTTGGGATTTGTGGGACCATCAATGGTGGTCGCATGATCGCATGGGCTATTTTTGGCCCATGTGATCATGCGACGAGGTGACACATGTCAAGTGCTCGCGCATTCACAGGATGAGGCCGATAGTCAAGCAAACTTCACGAGATTCAAAGGTAGAGGTCTGCTAACTGCCAGTCGTGAAGTCACTAAATGCTAGCAATTAGGGGCTAGGCATTCCACAAATTGGAGATAATTCACTCGCCAGTTCGCTACATAGATCACAGTTTAGGCCAAGAATTTCGTGATTCGAAGATGGAGTGGTTGCATGATCGCAAGAGCCAAATTCAGCCCTTGCGAACATGCGACAAGCTGACATGTGGCGTCCAACTGGCGGATGAGTTAGCGGTGACAGAGCAAAGGGCCCCACAAAAGGTAAATAATTTTGATAAAGTATACACTCTATAGGCCGATGACCTTGAGATTTGTGGCACCATCTGACGGTGGTCGCATGATCTCAAGGGCCAATTCTGGCCCATGAGATCATGCGCCAGAGCAACACGTGGTGTAGGCAATGAGGCAATAGTCTAGTCATCAATCCAATCAGAGATTACGTGGGAGGCCAGCCCAATCAGTGCCTACCATGTGTCATCGGTGGGTCCCACATCTGAGGCAAAAATGAAGGGAAAAGAATTAAAATTCAAAAAAAAGGGAAATCCACGTGACTTTCAAGATGCATAAAAATCAAGGGTTTAGAAAGTTCATTTCTATAGTTTCAGACTATAGAGTAAATTCAAAAATTTAAAATCATAGGCCTGAGGGATTGATTAATTCATAGAGGGCACGTTTTTGCTCCAAATAGCAAGTATTATATATCGTTGGAAAGGTGAGAGAATGAGGATTTCATTTTCGGGATCAATTTCAGTGCAGGTCTAATTGGTTTCCAGATATTCACAGTTAAATGAAACAGGGGCTGGGAAGATATTTTGAAAATATCTATTTTGTTCAATCCGGTGATTCATAGTTTGTTTGAGCAGAGGGCAGGTGCTTTCAGGAGGGGATGATGCAGATCAGATTTTCAGTTCTGAGCAATGATTCATTAGCAGGAGGTTTAGAGGATAACAAGTGTCAGTTTGTGGATGAATTTTGAGTTTTCTCCTCTTCTTCTTCTTCTTATTCTGATTTGATTTCTTTGTAAAGGGTTCCAATCTTTTTGCATGAGGAGAGCTCTGCAAGTTTAAGTTCCATTAATGCAAGTTCTAGGTTTCATGTCAGAGTTTTGATTCTGAGTTTTCTGTGATTGAATGTATAGATACAAGATGATTTAATGAAGTACAGTGAAAATCCTTTCCCATATTTGTCTGATGTCTCTTTGTGTTATATCAAATTGTTGTATATTGATTTGTAAGGCATTTCTGTATACCTGTTTACAAGGTAAATGGTGTAATGATTCTCAAGTTTCTTTCAAGGGGAGTGTAATATCTTGAAGATTATTGCCGATAATTTGATGTTTCATGAGGATTTGATGTCCAAATAGGGGAAAGAAAGAATGGTGTGTAAGGTACATTATTTGAATTTCAATTGTATAAGATTTGAAGTTTCCTGTTGATGTGCATTTTCTGACTCCATGCCCAGGATTAGGCACTGGTTTGACCAGACTTGTAATCAAAATCTTTTCAAATCACTTTTCCATTTCTAGTTCAAGAACATAAATGTTTGTCGATTGCATTGAATAGTGCAAGTGCTTTTGGTGATTCCTTGTAGAAGTGAATCAGATAGGTTAACCTGCCTAAGTTTTAAGCTCGAAGAGAAGAAGGGTGAATACCCTTGTCACTTTTGCCATTTTTCTGCAATGATTGTTTGTTTTTGTTAACATCATGGATTGGCTTTCTAAGCTCTGCATCAGTTGCAGAAAAAGACATTAGCAAATCATTGTGAGAACCCCTAATCCACTGCAAGGATTTCATTGTGAAGCAGTGAGTCTGAAGATAGGTACACCTGCCTGGGTTTGTGGAGCCTGAAGTAGAAGAAGGACTTGGTCCTTATCAATTAGCCTTTTCCCTGTAAGAATCTGGAATTGGGAACATGAGAGTCAAGCTTAATAGCTATATTGGTGATTCTACATGAAAAAGAGCTAACAGTCCCGGTCCTTTACAAGGAGCAAGAGGGGTACTATGAACAGAAGCCCTTATTAAGAAGCATAGTAAGAAGCCGCCTTATTTTTGCCACTTAGCTTCTTGGTGCAAGGATTGATCCAAGTGGAATAACCTAGATCACCTCAAGATACTCACCATATGTGTTCCTTTGGTTGTGTCATTGACACTTCCATGGCAAAGCCAACATCTATTGTGGGTAACCACTTTGTGTGAGGCAAGGGAGCATCAAGTGTGGGCCAAGTTGTTAAGTATTGAGCCTTGACTTTCTAGGATAGATATTGCTTGAAGTGTCTTCGATTGTGTAATACTAGTGCCAACGTTCTTGAACATTCAAGCAATTAGTAGATTCATAGGGTATTTTTCTATTTTGATATCACAAGTGTTTGTCTTGGCAAGGTTGCTTTTGCCATTGTTTCAAGTGTTTTAAGACACGTTTGATCCCATACTATTTGCAAACCTGTCAGTTTACTACTGTCATTGCAATTGGAATCGAACAATGAACCCTCAAACTGAAAATATTGAACAAACAAGGTTTAAAACTGAGATTTTGACATTCACTGGTCAAAGAGTCATATGGCACTGAAACGTTGTCGCACCCTATTCTGAGAATTGTCATGCGACAGTTCGTCCCTGCACACCTGTCACCTCGCTTGCTTGGAAAGTGGCGCATTGTTAGCCTGGAAAGTGTCACCTTGTATTGTGTGAATTGTCACTTGGTTAGCCTAGAAAGTGTTGCCTAGTCTTAAAGTGTTGCCTGGTTAGCCTAGAAAGTGTTGCTTGAGATTCTTCTGTTGTATACTTGGTTTTAGTTGCTTTTAGTTGGCTGGGTCTTTAGGAAGGTAGCTTATCTTGTCGCTGGAAGCGTATCTTTACTCTGAATTTTTGTTTTAGCTCTCTAGGGGTAGTGTCATTTAATTTACAAAGTCACCTTGGGAAGAATTATCAAGTTAGAAGATTATTCCTATTGAGAAAGTATATCTCTAGAGTTGTTGGTAACATTCTTGGAGAATTCTAGTACTCTTTCTGTCCAAATCATTTCCACTCAAATTCAATTTCAATTATACAATTTGGCTAAGTCCATCCTCCTGGTTCAAACGTGCAAGGATATTGATCCTTTAATTTTAGCACCTCTTTGACAGTGTTGGTAATGCCATTTGCAATTTCTATCTTTCCATCTCTTTTTGGACATTAGAGAACTTTAATTATCCTAGTTTGGTGATTAATACTTTGCGAGATTGTCTTATCTTCAAGAATCATTTTTTTTTCATGTCAGTTACAACAAGGTACCAAGTGAATCAAGGAAAATGACCCTCAGTTGTCTTTAATCAGTTACCCTTAGTTAAGACTTGTCAATAGTGAAAGGGAAAAGAGCCCATTTTCAATCAATCCCCTAAAAGTGAGTTTGAGGTTTGTTTTGACCCAAGGAGTAATCCTAACGAATTGAGTACCTCTTTAGCACCTAGTTCCTCAAATATGGATATGAGTTACACCTTTACTAGACAATAAAGATAAGCAATGAATCAAACTCTTAATGACATGTTCCAATGACATAGGGGTGACGTAATGTCTGCTAGGTCTTCTTCTGATAGTCCACCTGGATCACCTCCTATCAACACAAGGTATCTAGATGCTCATCAATGAGCTAAGAAACATCATAGACAAGCTCACTCAGATACATGATCACAACATGAAGACCAAAAAAATGAGTTTGGTGATGCTCATATCAATGTAGCTAATGTATCCAGACATTCAAGACAACCTTCTCCACTTAGAAACACCTCACGATACACAAGTGATAGGTTGAAGCGCATTGAGAGAGAAAAGCAAGCCTTATTGGATGAACAAGCTACTAAGGAAGAAAGGTTCAAACAATTGGAGGATGAGGAACAAGCTTTTCTAGACATAAGGAGAAGAGCCACACAAGAAGAAAAAGAATAGGCTCCTAGCGCAACAACTCCATGATCAATTCAACAATAGGGGTACCAACAGTGGAACCAACTCTCCACCATCTACTCCCTCACCAAGTCCAAGAAGAAGGTCAAGGACCCCATCAAGATAACCTAGTCCTAGAGGAAGAAGGACTTCTCGGTATAACCATCATAGGAGACAATCACCTCCTAGACACTCAAGACAACCCTCCCAATGAGCTCATCATGGCTCACGACATGGAGGAAGTTATGCCAACTTTGATCATATGGATTTTATGACTATGCAGAAAGAACCATCTTTTCAAGCATATGTAGAAAGATATGTGGAACAAAACAAGGATCAGTTCCTAGAAAGTCTCATCAACAAAGGTGCTAAGGTCCCATATGATTTTGATGTGCACCAAAAGATTAAGAAACAAAATCCTTCAACCAATGAGGTGATCATGCAAATGCAAAGGGACATAGAGAAAATGAGAGCTCCTAAGAGTACATTCAATTTGGACTCCATATGTCCCAACCCTATAGACAAAAGTGTGGTGATGATTGAATTTCCTAAGAAGGTTGAGTTCCCAACTTATGACAAATATGATGGCATCGGTGACCCTCATGACCATGTTAGACAATTTTATATAATGAGCTTTTCTTTTTATCATGAAGACTCCTATTTAATGAGATTATTACCAAGGAGTCTAAAAGGTCAAGCTATGGAGTGGTTCACCAACATTACCCCTCTTGTCAAAACTTTTAAAGAACTTGTCCAAAGATTTGTGCAGCATTTTGCATATAATTTATCAAGGTCAGTCACCATGCTTGATTTGTGTAAATTAAAATAGAATCAAGGGGAACCCTTTGTGACATTTTTACAAAGGTGGAGATGCTTATGCTCCACATATTCTAGGACCATCCCTGAGGAAGAAAGGATTGATATCATCGTGAGCAATCTAGTGCCAGAACTAAGATATGAAGTTAGGAAAATGGTCTTTAATTCTTTCGACACTATGGTAGAAACTGCATGTCACATCGAGGATGTTTTAAAAGAACAAGGTATTTTGGCCAAATAAAGTAACAACAACAATGGCCAAAACAATAACAACAATAATAAGGATAAAAAGAACTCATATTGAAATAAAAATAAGCATGTAGTCAATGACAGAGTTGTTGACTCTCCACAACCTAAGGAACAGGGAGTTCTTAACTTATCTAACGCAGTTCAAGCTATGAAGCTGTAGACATCCTCAGACCAACAAGAGCACAAGCCCAAGTATCAAAATAAACCTAAGTTAGGAAAGAGGCAATTCACTAAGCTTGGGAACTCTTATGCAGACATTTTTAAGACTTTGATTGCTCATAATTTGGCACAACCTCAAGATCCTACACAGTTTCACATACCGGATCCTAAACCTTATTGGTGGAATGAGAAAGCTTACTGTGTATACCACAATGGGATTGGACATGACATTGAAGGTTGTTTTAAACTCAAACATCTTGTTCAAGACCTTTTTGAGAATGGAAAATTACAAGTTGATGGATTGAACACAAACACAGACCACAAGGCCTTTAAGGAGCCCTTGCCTAAGTATGAGAAGGGGGAGACATCTCAAAACAAGAATGGCAAGGCCGCAATCAATTATACCTATACAACTATAGAAAATGTCATTAATATGCTTGAGGTTGTGAACAATGATGTCAACATGATGAGAGGGAATGATCCCTATGACTATGACGTAAACTCACCTCCAATATTTGATGAAAGACCCATTGTTGTGCTTAGAGGTCCTCAATCTCAAAGGTTGTCTCAACCTCTCAATGTTGTTACTAGGGGTCAGTCCCAAGGTCCTATTATCATTAGAGGTCCTAACTCTAGTAAATCCAAGCAACTAGTGTCCAAAAATGTTCCTTCCAAGTCTGCAGTTGGTCCTGATATGAGTTACAATCTTGTTGATCAGTTACAGCGAACACCATCGCAAATTTCTATTTTTGAGCTCTTAGAACTGTCTCCTAAACACAAGCATGTCCTTGAAGACACTTTGCATACAAAAAATGTCCCTAATAATATAGATGTCGACCAATTCTAGAAAATAGTCAACCACCTAGCTAGCCCACACTACCTTACATTTTTTGAAGAAGACGATAAAGCCTTGAGCCATCCACACAATCTTGCCCTTCACATTGAGGTCATGATCCATAAACACCATGTTAGGTGTGTGTTGATAGATGGGGGTGCTGGGCTCAATATTTGTTCTTTAAGTCTTTTGAAAAACTTGGGTTACTCAGAGCATGCCATTGATACCAGGAAGAAAATTAGTATCAAAGCCTATGATGAGGCTGAGAGAAGTTCTAAAGGATGAGCTGTTCTTCCAGTTAGAATTGGTCCTATTGAAAAGGACATTTTATTTCAAATCGTTGATGCTAGTCCTCTAGCATACAACATCCTACTAGGTAGACCATGGATTCATGACATGCAAGCAGTACCGTCTACCTATCACCAATGTGTAAAGTTTCCATACAATGGCGTAGAAGTCTGCATACCAGGTGATAGTACCTTATCTATTAATGCCATTTCAGCAGGAGCCCATGTTCCCTTAAATAGAGAAGCAGACAATTTTGGGGCAACTCTTGAGCAATGTAAAGATAAATTCAAGTCCGCAGACCTTGGTATGGGAGGATATCAAATGGAATCCTTTACAAAATTGCCAATTTCACCTAGGTCCTATGGTAAACCATCATAAGAGATGCATCCCTCATCTTCAGCCATGACTCTGTTTGATACTTTTGTAGAGTCTTCAGTACCTATTCAGCATGAGAAAGAAGAAGTGGCTGTCAGAGATTGGATATACAAAGAAGAAAAGTACCTACATAATGAAAACTTTTCTCCATCTCCTAAGACTTATGGAAGAGGATACACATTGGTCACCAGCATGGGCTATCTAGGTCATGGCCCTGTCAGTCATAGGTTAGATGCCAAGGTTGAACCACTCAACCATGCTCTTTTTGGTCATAGGACTAAGTCAACAGTTGGCTTAGGTTTTGAAAATGAGAAACAAACAGGCGTTCCTGTCTCAGCTACGATGGACAGTGACAATGACTCAGACTACACACCCAATCTTTCTAAGCAGCAAGACATGTTTGATGATTGGGTGCCTTCAATAGCTCTCCTTTGGGGAGATTCAAAAGATTTGACAATTGACAGTCCTCCTATCCTAGTTGTGATGGATAGTGACTGTATGAATGCTAGATTGACAATGGAAAGTGTTTCTATCCTAGCTACGATGGATGGTAACAATGCTAGTGCTAGAGAAGGGGAGATCCTTCCCAACCTTGAGGCTTCTACATCACGAGGCCCAAATACTGATTTAGAGACAGACTCACATAAGTTCTAATGGGACTCACTTTCAAATGCAATAGTTGATTTAGACATGGATGTTGTCCACACCTATAGTACTCAACCCGATGTGACCAATGAACCTAGTGTAGGACTAGAGGATTGGACTCCTCGAATTGCCTTAGTGGACGACGCTTCATTTGGTAGGACGAGTCCTAATTTGCATATCTTAGAGGGAAACTTGACAGATCCTAACTATGCGATCACCGGAGATAATGCCTTTCATATCAATAATGTTGAACTAGTCATTGACCTACCCCTTGTAAATCATCATTTGATTGATTGGTCACAACTCTGCCAAGAGCCTTAACTCCTCACTTTTCACAATGACTACAAGATAGCCTGCTACTTGAATGCTCTTGAACCCATAGTCTCTTCCACCAGTGAACCTACAACAAGTATGATGGAGCCGGTTATTAAGTACCTCAGTCACAAAAGAAAAGAAAAGAAAAAAAAAAGAGAAATGGTTCTGACAGCAAAAACCACTATGTGGCGGTGTCAGAACCCAAAAAAGTAAAAAGAAAGGATGTATCCGAAGGTGAAAACCTCCTTGAGGCACCTAAGGATGGGGTACTTAATAACCTGTCGAGTTATTTCCAAGATAGGTCATCAATTCTTATTGAACCTACACAACCAGTAAATTTGAATATAGAAGAGGCTCCACAAGTGGTACATCTAGCTCAGTCTCTATCAGTGCAAGAAAAAGAAGCATACACAAAGTTCTTACAAAAGAAGAAAATCAATTTTTCTTGGACATATTCAGACATGCCAGGGCTTGACACTAATCTTATTATGCATCACTTATCTATAGCTCTAGGAATTAAACCAGTAAAACAAAAGTTGAGGAAAATGCACCCTCACATAGCTCTCCTTGTTAAGGCTAAATTAGAAAAGCTCTTAGGAGTAGGATTTATTAGAGCTATCGACTATGCCGAGTGGATCTCAAATATTGTTCCAGTTTCCAAACATGATGGGTCCATTCGTGTATGCATAGACTTCAGAGATCTTAACAAAGCTTGCCCAAAGGATGACTTTCCACTCCCTAACATAGACATGATAGTGGATATGACTGCGGGCTATGAGATATATTCTTTAATGGATGGTTTTTCCGGTTATAACCAAATAAAAATAGCTCCTGAGGATCAAGAAAAGATAGCTTTCACATGTGCATGGGGAACCTATTGTTGGAACGTCATGCCATTTGGATTAAAAAATGCAGGAGCCACATACCAAAGAGATATGACCATAATATTTCATGATATGATGCATAAAAACATGGAAGATTATGTGGATGATACCTTGGCCAAGTCTAAGCAAAGGGGTACACACCTACAAGATTTGGAAGTAATTCTAGATCGAATGGAGCAGTTTCAGTTAAGATTGAATCTGAAAAAGTGTGCATTTGGAGTTACCTCAGATAAACTTCTAGGATTCATAATTTCAGCCAAAGGAATAGAGGTGGATCCCAAGAAGGTTCAAGCAATATTAGATATGTTGCCTCCTAAGAACATTAGTCAGATGAGAAGTCTTCAAGGATGACTCCAATCCGTACAAAGGTTTATTTCACAGCTTGCAGATAGAGCACAACCATTCAACAAGACATTGCATAAAGGAGTCACATGTGCTTGGAATGAGGATTGCCAAAAGAGCCTAGATCAAATAAAACAATACTTGGCTAATCCTCCCATCTTGATGCCTCCTATCCCAGGAAAACCATTGATTTTGTACATCTCAGTGACATAATCTTCCTTGGGGGCATTGTTGGCTCAACTTAATGATACGAGGAAGGAAAGAGCCATCTACTACATTAGCCGAATGCTTGTTTCCTATGAGGTCAATTATACTAGTATTGAGAAGTCTTGCCTTGTGGTGGTGTTTGCTTCCCAAAAGTTGCATCACTACATGCTTGCACATACAATACACCTCATAGCCAAAATTGATCCTCTAAAATACTTGAGTAGTAAGGCTACTCTCATGGGTAGACTTGCTAAGTGGATGATGGTTTTGTCAGAATTTGATATAGAGTACATTGAGCGTAAGGCTATAAAGGGGCAAGCTATTGTAGATCAACTTGCTGATTTCCCAATCAAGGATAGCATGCCTATTCAAGTGGAATTCCCAGATGAGCATATCATGCACATGACCACGCGTACTTGGAAAATGTTCTTTGATGGTTCAAATATGCAAAATGGATCAAGGGCTGGAGTATTGTTTATTTCTCCTCATGGGTACAACATACCTAAGTCTGAAAAACTTTTGTTTCCATGCACAAATAATATTGCAGAATATGAGGCTCTAACCAATGGACTAAAGATGGCTATAGAATGGAATATAACAAAGTTACATGTCTTTGGGGATTCATAATTAATTATCAACCAAGTAAATGAAGAGTACCAAACTAAGGATGATAAGCTGATCCCTTACAAAAAGATGGTTGATTCATTGTGACGCTATTTCACATTTGTAACATTTCAACAGATCCCTAGAGCAGAAAATAAGGTTGCAGATGCTATGGCTACATTAGCTTCACTCCTTCAGTTAGAACAACATGAATCAAGATTTGAATTTCTGGTGGAAGAGCTACGTCACCCCATTTTTGACTCCTCAAAAAGCCATGTCATTTGTACCTTGGTTAGCCATGAGTCATCCCGCTATGGTGCTATTTACTCATACCTCCATGATGGCATCATCCCTGAAACCTTTAATCACTCTGAAAGAAGAAACCTTGTCTGTAATGCCTCTCACCATACCCTTATCTCTGGTGATTTGTATAGGAGGGGTTTAGATGGGACACTTCTTAGGTGCTTGGAAAAGGATGAGTCTGACCAAGCGTTAGTTGACATTCATGAGGGCATTTGTGGAGGACATTCTAACGGTCTTGCCATGGCCTGAAGGTTGCTTAGGGTGGGGTACTATTAGCCCACAATGCAGATGGATGCTATAGCTTTTGCCAAGTCTTGTGAAAAGTGTCAGAAACATGGGAACCTAATTCATGCTCCAGGTAGGGAGCTTATTCCTTCTATTTCTCATTGGCCATTTCAGCATTGGGCCTTTAACCTTGTTGGGCAGATTCATCCCAACTCATCAGGTGGACATACATTCATTATTACTGCTACTGACTACTTTACCAAATGGGTAGAAGCCATTCCACTATCTGTTGCTTCAAGAAAGACAATCTCTTTATTCATATTGAATCACATCATCTGTCAGTTGGGATACCTTCTAAAATAATCACTAACAATGGAGGTCAGTTCAAAAACAAGGACCTTACACACCTTTGCAAGAAATTTAAGATAAAATAGCATTGGTCCTCCATTTACTTCCCATAAGGAAATGGACAAGCAGAGGCATCTAATAAGACCATTCTCAAGATTCTCCATAGAAAAGTTCACAAGAATGGTCAAGACTGGCACTTACAAATCAATCTAGTCTTATGGGCTTATAGAACAAGTATACATACTCCCACAGGGGCTACTCCTTTTGCCCTCACTTATGGTGCTGAAGCAGTATTACCTTTAGAAGTTGAGATTCCTTCACTTCGAGTCTCTCTCAAAGGTTTGATTATAGATGACGATTATCGTGCGATGAGGTTACAAGACTTAGGACTTCTAGATGAGAAGCGCAAGGCCTCATTTGATCATATGAGAGTGTATCAGAAGCGTATGTCAAAGGAATTCAACAAGAAGGTTCACCCTAGAGAGTTTCAAGTAGGTGATCTTGTTTTGCGAGAGAACCCTAAGAACCAACAAAATAGAGAGCAAAAGGGTAAGTTCGAACCTAATTGGCTTGGGCCATATGTCATCACAACTACTTTTGGGACAGGTGCTTACTTGTTATCTGATGAGGATGGAGAACAACTCCCTGATCCCATCAATGTTTTGCACCTCAAGAAGTTCTTTATCCATGATGCCTATTCAGCCTAGGGGCATCCTTTGTACATATTTTATGATCTTGAGAAAATACCAAAAAAATTCATATATGATGTTGAAAAAATCCTAAAAAGCATATAAAGTCCTGAAAAAATACAAAAATAAAAAATAAAAAATGCAAAAAAAATAAATAAAAATTTCAAAAAAAAATTGAAAAAGTGCCTTGGTGAAAACTTGGAAATAGGTGCCTTGGTAGCAAAAATACAAAAAAATTGAAAAAATCAAAAAATCAAAAAAATTAAAAAAAATCTCCAAGTGGTGAAAACCTGGAAACATGCGCTACTTGAGGCCTTTGCATCCTTGTCTTTTAGCATGCATCCTCAACACTTAGCCATTCTCCATCATGCCTTGACCTTGTTGCCTTGGTCTGGAATTGGTCTTTATTTTCGTCTAGGGGGCATACTTGTTAGCATAGGTCCTTTAGGTGCATTTGTCTCTTGGGGCATTTCACAAACAGGTGTTTTTCAACACCACCCCAAACTGTGTTTTTCAACACTACCCTAGCGTCGAGTGTTTCTTAACACTTATAAGTTATCCTACCCTACAGTTTAACATGATATGATATTCCTCACTGGTAGATGTGATACTCAAAGATCGACTCTATGACCTACACACACGCACTTAAACATTTGACTCATTGAGACTTGTTTGACTTATTTTCTTTGTGTGCTGTCTATGATGATTTCTTTGATGAGCGTTCTCTCCCTATGATAGTTTTCGATGATGCATAGCTAGAAGACTGAGGGCATGTGGACATATTTTATTGCTTTTTTTGCTTGTGGGTATATTTTGTTTTTCCTAATTGTCATTAGCATTTATGCTTGTTCCACTTGACAATAGGATCTACAAAGTATTATCCTTGACTATTTGCACAAGTGCATACTTATAGCCATCTTGACTTTCCTTATGTCTCGATGTGAGTATAATCTTGCCATATCAAATTTAGGTAATCTCACTGCACTAGTCATCTTGACCTACATGTCTTTGGTGCCTAGGTGGGATTCCCACATTCTTATCTGATATAGATCATATTCATATACCCATAGTCATACTAGTGTGTATTGTATGATCTTATGATGCTACCAATAAAGCTCGATGATGATTATTAGATGTCTATAAGCGTTGTGACCTTGCAAGTCAACCACCTTTCATAGTAGCTTGCATTTTTAGGTTCATGTTAGATTAGTTTTGCATCTTGCATATGGAGAGAGCTCTCCTTTTCATCATTCATGGACTAGTCGGTCAACTGTGCTCGTCTTCTATGTCTTCATGTCTTTCACTCATTATCTTTTACATCACATCCTTTTCACCCCTTTATAGCATTTTGACTTTTTGACCTAATTTTCAAAATACCTCAGAATTGCACAAAAATTGCACCCTTACCTAATTTCAACATCTTGGATCCATTTTCAGACTCAAAATCAAAATCCAAGTTAATCTTGATAGTCAAAATCACATTTTAAAATTTCACCCTCTTCTACGCAGTTGGCTGACCATTTGAGGCCTGATCCTTTGATCTTTGTTAGGGCACCTTCATTTCTTCATCCTCATCTCTTCCAACCTTCTAGTCTTTCATTCATTTTCACTCACTTCATCTCTCTAAGGTTTGACTTCATCTTTTCAGTCAAAATGGGGCATGTCTTTCCCGCTTGATGGTTATCCTATCATCTCTTCATCTTTGATCATGATTTCTAGTGCTTTGATCAATCTGTTGTTCTCCTCTACCTGATTTCCATTTTGATTCTGAGGGGGCAGTACCTATTGGATTTAATCCTTGATTTTCTTGATTCAACTATCTTTTTATGAGCTTTCTCTCAGCTTGAGATTTTTATCTCTTATTTTGGATGTGATCCCAAAATGAACTCATGTCCATAATCTTTTATTTATTTTTGTCTGGGCGTGTTCCCAAAATGAACACACGTCTGAGTTATTTTGTGATCCCAAAATGAACTCACATTTCAATTGTTCTTTGACCACATGTGTTCCCAAAATGATCACACATTAGTCAAAGAGGGTCAAATGTATGCACCCTAAAATGGTCGCCTAGACTTTGGGCCCCCATTTAGCAATTTATCAAATCCCTGAATCAATATTTTAAAAAATCAGCGTTTTCAATTATATAAATTTCCTTGATCAAGTCCTATTTTATCATTTTTTATTATTTGCCTTGGGCTAATCATTTTATCCTAAGTATTTATTTATTTAAAAGGAATATTTCCTCCCCTTTTATTAAATAAAAAGCCCCCACTTTTCCTCTTATCCTAAGTTGCATAAATAAAGCACTATTCTTATTTTATAAAAAGAAGAAAAACACTTTTTGTCTTATATGGACACAAAAGTCAACTCTTATTTTCTCATTGGAGGATATTTGTGCACATGGATTTCTCCTCTTTGATGCTCCACCCTTGATTAAATCTCTTGCCTCTTAATCTCCATGGTCCATTCTTTCTCATTTCCTATAAAAGAAGAGCTCTCTTCCTCATTTTCATATGCATTTTTGAATACTATTATTATGCTCTAGGTTTTCTAGGTTATTTGGAGTTCTTTGAAGACATTCTTTCATCCAAGCTTTGAAGACATTGTTGTTGCATTTCATTTAGTATGCTTTCATAGTTGTGTAATCATGGCATTCTTAGTATAGATTTCCTTTATGCAATAGATTAATCTTACATAGCTTAATTAGGAGGGGTTGTAAGACTTGTACTTTCCTTTTCATAGTCTAGCTTGTATTTTCCTTTCATAGATTAGATTTCCTTTCAAGCATTGCATTGTTATCATTTAGCTTAGTTTGCATCCTCATTCTTAGCTTACTTGCATTGCATTTCCATTTGATTCTTGGGGATATTGACACTCTTGCCCTTGTCTTCACTTAAATCTCTCATTGTATGGTTGACTAGCAAGGTCATTAAGCCTATTAGCTCTAGCTGAGAGAAAATTTTAAATCTTGTAACTCCATACATAAATAGCTATGGATTGAGTTTTGAGACCTCATTCTTGAGTATTCTTGATTGTAAGGATTCATAGAAGTGCACTACTTTTGTGTGTACATTGGTTAGTCTTCTAACCAAATTTGCATTTCATGTACTCTAATTAGTACGATTTTGATTCAGCCCACTTTGAAATTTTGCAGAAAATCTAGGGCATGAACTAACCCTTTCCCAAAAACCTTCTAGTGTTCTGACTTCAACACCTTGTTGCTACATAATTTATCGTACACTTCCCTAATTTCATAGTCTCCAATCTCCCCAATTTTTTACTTGTAACACGACCCGATGTTGTTCATTATCAAAACATTTTTTTGGAACTGATGATAGAGCTCCATTTAGATCTCCTAAGATCACTCTCTCCAGGATGACCTGAAACTTTTGTGGCTTACACATCTCGTTTCTCACTAATTGAACATTAAAATTTCCATTCCTTGTTTCTTCATTGCAACTGATGAAGATGATGCCATTTATCTCAGCTAAGAAGTCTTGAAAAATATTTTTACTCGGTAGTGTACTTTTGCACAAGTGTTCTACAGTTGATTTGCCGACGACATGCTGAGAAGATTTTGAAATTTCCCTTTAGCTCTAAGACAAATAGGTTACACGCTCTTTGAATTGCTCAAATAAATTTTCAATTCACTGGTGAAATGAAATGAATGGTAACATTCCACTTTATAGACTTCAAACGGTTGGATTAGGGCTTCATAAATGTTCCACACACATTCTAGGTGAGATACAATTGTCTCGACAATCTTATGTTAAGATCTACTAACAAAAGCTTGGTTGATACAACCATTAGGTTATAGCTTGGTATACATCAGATCTCAGCAGTCCCAGGTACTCAGCATACATTGATAACTTGGTCTTTTCAAACAAAATATTGATGCTCAACATCATTAATGAATTGTTCTCCCTTGCTCAAATATGTCCTAATGCATCTTTATTCATGCATATATGGACTTTTTCTCAACATATGTTAGGAACTGATATAAGATAAAACATTGTAAGACTCAGTTCCAAACATATCTACTTTTCTTAGTTCAAAGTAGTGTGAGCACCTGATCCATTGGATTGGGTGACCTCAGGTGCACTATTTTCACTAGTGCTTCCTTCATCTTTCTTCTTCCATGTTTTGTTCATCTGATTTCTCATTTTCTCAATGATATCTTCATTTTTGCTTTGATCATTGCTCGGTATGGGTGATCTAAAATCTTTCTTTAGATGACCTATCTTGTTACATTTGTAGCATACCATACTCCCATTCATCCAACTTTTAGATTTCCCTCTAAAATGAGTCTTCAGACAATTTGCTCCAATATGCCCATATTTTCCATAGTAATGACAACTATACCAAGTGTTATAATCCCAATTGTATGTGTTACCCTTCTTAGGTGACTTAGTCTACTCATTTAATGACCATTTAGGCTTTGATTTGCATTCAAATGCTCTATGTCCATACTTCTGACAGTTGAAATAGTATCCTTGAAATTTTGGTGAGGTAGGTGGATTGCTGACTTTAGACTTGCATTCTTGTGCCTGATGTTCAAATTTCTTATAGTTAAAACAATGTCCACTAAATTTAGGTTTGGGATCAGACTTACCATGCTTGCTTTTGTAGACATTTGTTGTATGTCTTGGCTTTCCACAGTGATGGCATGTAGGCTTGTTGTTCTTTGGTTTATCATTCCTTTGCTCTCCACTTCTTGATGATTCTCCTTCCTTAGTGGATGATGATTTCTCATTTAGTCCAAGTCTAGATCTATCACTTGATCTTCTAGGTGACCTTAAAATCTCTTCAAAGTATCTTGCAACTTTGTCTAGTTTGTTCATCCTTTGATTTGTTTCCTTCTCAAATCTCAGTTCATTCCTTAGTTGATTATTTTCTAATCTCAAATTGGTGAGTTCCACATCTTTCCTACCCAATTCTTGATTAACCAGTAGTAGTTGATTTACCATGTCTAGTTGATTGTTAGTCAACCTTTGTATGTCACTTGTCCTTTCATCAATTCTCATTGATATTTGCCTTTTTTCTTCTTCAGCCATTGTCGACTTGTCATCTTCTACTTTCTTTTTCTATTCAAGTACTTCAAAGAGTCTAATAGATTGAATTTCTTGTTCTCTCTTCATATTTATGATGTCATCATTTAGTATGCTATTTTTCTCAAGTAGCTCTTTTATGGCTTTATCACTCTCTGCAGAGTTCCCATTATCAAATAGTCTTGTAGTATCTTCTTCTTGATATTGTACTTCATTTTGCTGAATAGCAATTTCTCTTCTTCTACTTAAGGATTTCTTCTGTTCTCCTCTTGCTACTTCAAGTTGTTGTAATGAAAGTTGAACATCAATCTTCTGATTCTCTATAAATTTTCCCAACTTATAAACCTCCATCACAAGATCTTTGTTCTCACAAGTGGTTAGACTTTTCTTTAAGAAATTGAGCTTTGATACCAATTGTTGGAAATCTATTTGGGAAATGTGATACTGAGAGGGGGGGCGGGGAGGGCATGAATCATATATCACCTATTAATCCATTTTAACTTTTACTAAAACTTTGCATAACATTATCAATGAAATTAAACTGATAAACTAAACATCATTCATGAAAGTACTCATAACACAATAATTTTGGCTACTCAGAAACCCTTGAAAGGTAAAACTGGGGTGGGGATGACACCCACAAATCTTCACTGTTGCAGTATAAAGTTTTCCTGTTAGGTCTACAAATTTGATCACAAACTATGATCTACCCTATGAGGGGTCTACCCTGTTAAGAGCTTAAAGACTTATACAATCTACCTTGCAAAAGGATTTAAAACTTACAACTAAGTAAGCACTCAGTTAAGAGATTAAATAAGGTCTATTAGAACCACTTTGTTAAGAGATTTACCCTGATACACTTGTTAAAATGTCTCAGGACTTGCTCCTTCGATTTGCACTAAATGCTGATTACATATCTTCTCCTTCCAATATTGATTTGATCTTATCTATCAAATAGATCTATTCTATCCTTCACTACTTTTCTCTATTCCACTCGGTCACTGAACTATATCAATTATCTAAAGATATTCTCTCGTCATACCTTCTCATAATCCTCTCTTATGCATCCACACTCTTACATCCATATATTGTTTTAGGGTTCAGATCTCATCTTATATAGACAACTGAATTTCTTCACGCTTTAAGATCTACAATCCAAATTAACTCATTTTTTCACTTATCCTTCCTCAATCCTGATTGGCTCCATGTGTTGCATAAGGATTAATGATTTCAAAGTAGGAGCATAATCACCTCCGTGATTTCCTCAACAAACATTAAACATGATATTGATGGAATATGGATGAAGTGACTGAGAGGGGGGGGGGGGGGGGGTGAATCAGTCAACCATAAAACACTTCACAATTAATTCTTTCCAGATCCGTTAGGATATCTTAACAATGTTATCTATTTTAGCACTCAGTAAATAGATTGCAGTAACTTTGAAGATGCAGAAAGTATTAGCAAAATTATCTTTTAGATATTTATCAGTACTGGTGTATGATTAAGATAGCAATTAAGAACACAAGAGACACAAGATTTAACATGGAAACCCAATATGGGAAAAACCACCAATGTATCTAGATACTGATTTTCACTTTTCTGAAGTGATGCCCGGTTAGAAGCCAACCCGGTAAAAGGTTACAAAACACACTGTTAGGTGTGACCTTATTAGAGGATTTAAACACCCTGCTAGGAGTGGCCTGGTAAGAGGTCTTGAAAACAATTCAATGGAATTGTCACCTTGTTAGAGGATTTACAATATGGTTGTTAAACCAACTCGGTTAAGAGATTTAGAATTCACTGTTACAATGATAAGAAGGTAACAATGAAAAATGACCTGTATAATAATGCAACTGCCTTGTTGATTACAGATCTCTGTTCTGCATATGTGTGATCCTTCCTGATCGAATAAATCTCTGCTGCACCTTAAGGATATCTGAACATCCTTCACAAATTCGCACACACCTTTCCTGTCTTTCTTCTGTAAATCTTCTGCTGTGTATATCTCTTTATTTTTCACATTTGACCTTTTATTTATATGATTTTAGATTTGTCAAATCGACATTATTTAGTATAACAGTCGGCTGAATTAAGCAAACTCTATTTGCAAAAATCCTTCAAGGGTCGACAGTGCTCGGTGACCATAACTTTCTACAATCTTTCGGAGACCGAGGGAACTTGGTAAACACCGACAATCCTTTACCTTCGATAACCGACTGAACTCGGTAAACACTGAATTTCCTTTGATGACCGACTGAACTCGGTAAACACTGAATTTCCTTTGACGACCGACTGAACTCGGTAAACACTGAATTTCCTTTTATAACTGACTGAACTCGGTAAACACTGAATTTCTTTGATAACCGGCTGAACTTGGTAAACACTGAATTTCCTTGATAACCGAGTGGACTCGGTAAGCACTAATATTCCTGTCTGGCAGACCAACTGAGCTCGATCGGAACTGATTGCTGCGGACTATGACATTGTGTGACATCAAAGACAATACATAATTTGAGTAGCAATTTCCTTCAAACAATTGTTTCCAACAATCTCCCTCTTTGGCATTGATGGCAACACAATATGTCATAGCATAAGAAATTTGAAAGAGTTAGCTCGGTTCAGATTCAAATCTCCCTCAGTCAGCAAACTTCCTTTATCCTGAAAATTTTTCCTTCTGACTATTGAAAATTTCTTGAAGTAATAGCAAAGACATAGCAAACACTCCCTCTTTGACAACACATGCCAAAGACAATTCACATATTACCGGTGTAAATTAATGTACCTCAAGTACTGATTCATATGCAATGATTCCTTGAATATGCTGCATCAACTGGTTGATTTTCAATCATGTTCTGGTTGATGCATCACTAAAATTGTATTTAGTGAGCCTCGGATAGGGGAATGACCCCTAACTTACCTCTTAGATACACAAATGCATCCTTAGGTAATGGTTTGGTAAAAATGTCTGCAATCTGTTCTTTTGTATGAATATATTCTAATCTGATTTCCTTGTCATGCACCAATTCTCTGACAAAGTGATATTTAATAGCAATGTGCTTGGTTTTGGAATGCATCACTGGATTCTTCGAAATGTTTATTGCACTGGTATTGTCACAAAATATAACAACTGGTTCTTTGATTTCAACCTTCATACCTTCTAATAACTGTTTAAACCAAACAATATTTGAACAGTTTACTACAGCAGCAACATATTCTGCTTCAGCTGTGGATTGAGATGTGCAATTTTGCTTTTTACTAGTCCAGGATACTAGTCTTTTTCCAAGAAAAAATGCTCCACCACTTGTGCTTTTTCTGTCATCAATGTTTCATGCCCAATCAACATCAGTAAACACTTTTAAGTCTAGATTGCCTCCAAATTTATACCACAAACCATATTCTTCAGTTCCTCTTAAGTATCTTAAGATTCTTTTGATTGCCATCATATGATTTTCCTTAGGTTTTGCTGAGAATCTAGCTACTATACCGACTGCTAAGGCAATATCAGGTCTTGTATGTACTACATACTGCAATTTTCCAATCATAGATCGGTATAGGGTCTGATCAACTTCTTTTGAATCATCATTTTTGGTAAGTTTCAGTCCAGTACACATGGGTGTACCAACTGGTTTTGAATCTTCCATACCAAACTTCTTAAGTATTTCCTTAATGTATTTAGATTGAGTAATGTATATACCATTCTTGCTTTGCTGAATTTGAAGACCAACAAAGAATTTAATTAAACCAAACATAGACATTTCAAATTCTTTGTTCATTTGCTCTGAAAATTCTTTGCACTGATCCTCATTCCCTGTAAATATAGTATCATCTACAAATATTTCTGCTAATACAATTTTGTCATCCGGTCCTTCTTTAGTATACAGATTGCTGTTATCATTGGCTCTTTTGAAATTAATCTGAATCAAATAGTTATGGAGTCTTTCATATCATGCTCTAGGAGCTTGTTTCAAACCATACAATGCTTTGTGTAACCTGCAGACCATGTCCTTTTTATCTGGATCAACAAAACCTTCAGGTTGTTCAATGTAGACCTCTTCATCAAGAATTCCATTTAGAAATGCAGATTTTATATCCATCTGATATACCTTAAATCCTTTGTGTGCTGCATAAGCAAGTAGAGTTCTTACACCTTCTAATCTTGCAACAGGAGCAAAAGTTTCTCCATAATCTATACCTTCTTCTTGAGAATAACCTTTACATACCAGTCTAGCTTTGTTTCTAGATACTTGACCATCTTCATTCAGCTTATTCCCGAATACCCATTTTGTTCCAATTACATTCTTATCTTTAGGTCTGGGTACAAGAGTCCATGTTTTGTTCTTTTGTAATTGTTCTAATTCTTCATTCATTGCTTCAATCCAACTTTCATTTTCCAATGCATCTTTGATATTTCTAGGTTCAAAGTCAGTAAGCAGACATGTACCTTTTAGCTTGCTTCTTGTCATAGTACCATCTGATTTGTTTCCAATAATTTGATCTAGTGTATGATGTCTTCTGACATATTTGGCTAGTATAGGTTCCTTGCCTTTTGAATGATTCATGCTGTTGTCTTCTAGGATCTCTTCTTCAGGTTGCTCAGGCTCGGTAGATATTTGCTCGGTAACTTCAGGCTGAGACTCGGTCTGAATTTCTTCCTGTGACTCAGTTTGAACTTCTTCCTGTGACTCGGTTTGTGACTCGGTAACTGTGCTCGGCTTGGTAGATATAGTTTCCTTATTGATAGTTGTGTCTGCCAATGTTTCAGGTTCAATGTAAATGAATCTTCTGTAGTTCTCAGGTTCCCTTTTGCTTTCTTCTTCAGTCTTTTCTGCAAACTCATCAAATTTTACATGTATACTTTCTATGACTTTGTGAGTAGATAAGTTCAGACATTTGTATGCCTTGCTTTTGCTAGAATATCCTAGGAATATTCCTTCATCACTTTTCACATCAAATTTATTTCTTCTGGATTCTTTTAAGATATAACACTTGCTACCAAATATTTTCATGTAACTTACATTGGGTTTATAGCCATACCATAATTCATAAGGAGTTTTGAATGTGTCTTTCTTCAATTGTACTCGGTTCAAGGTATGAACTGCAATGCTGATAGCTTCCTTCTAGTACTTTATAGCGATGTTCTTTTCTATCATTAGAGTCCTTGCACAATCCATAATAGATCTGTTTCTTCTTTTTGCTATTCCATTCTGCTCAGGAGTTTGAGGAGCTGATACCTATCTTTTGATTCCTCTTTCAATGCAAAAGTTGTTAAAATCATGGGAGATGAATTCACCACCTCTGTCTGATCTTAAGCATTTCAATCTTTTCCCTGTTTCCTTTTCCACTCTTGCTAAGTACCATTTGAACTTTTCAAATGCTTTTGATTTTTCTCTTAAATACATAACAGTCATCATTCTAGAATAATCATCAACGAAAAGAATAAAGAATTTATCTCCAGTATAGCTTTGTATTCCAATAGGTCCACATAAATCAGTATGCACAATTTCCAAAATTTCTTTAGACTGATAGTTCTTACTCTTGAAACTAGTTTTACTCATTTTGCCAATCTGACAATTCTTACATAGACCAGTATCAGGTTTCTTCAAAGTAGGAATGCCTCTAACCTTCTTGAATTTGCTTATTTTTATCATGTTATCAAAATTCACATGACATAACCTTTTGTGCCATAGCCAACTTTCTTCTATTTGAGCAATAAAGCATGAATATTCACTGAGATCAAGATAAAATAAGTTACCTTTTGTTTGTTTGCCTGATCCAATGAGTTTTCCTTTTCCATCCAGCAGTCTTGCTTGACCATTCATGAATTCAACCTTGAAACCAGTGTTGATTAGCTGTGCTACACTTAGAAGATTATGTTTTAGTCCTTCAACCCAATAAGCATTATCACATATGAGTTCTTTGGTTAATGAGATTCTTCCTTTTCCTTTTATACAACAAGGTTCATTGTTTCCAAATCTTACATTACCACTATCACAGTCTTCTAGATATTCAAATTTTGTCTTGTCACCAGTCATGTGGTTTGAACATCCACTGTCTATTATCCATATATCATCTTTGCTTATATGAGAAATAAGTGCCATCTTATCTTCATCATCATCAAATTCATCTTTTATAGCAATAAAAACAATTTCTTCTTCACTATCATCAGAATCTTTAGCCATAAAACATGTTTTCTTACCTTTATCCTTGAATGATTTGAAATTCTTTTTGCCATAGTACTTGTGACATCTCTTCTCTTCCTTGACTTGCTTGTTTTGGCACCTAGCTGCAATATGTCCAATTTCTTCACATGAAAAATAGATTAAAGGAGTTTTACCTTTATATTTACCTTTCCCTCTAGAGTACTTCTTTGCAAGTAATGCTTCTACAATTTCAAGATCACTGTCAGAACTTTCTTCTGATACTTCTTCACTTTCTGACTGAACTTCTTTAATTTTCTTGTTCTTCTTTAGTGAAACCTTGGCCTCAAATGCTGATTCAATATTTTTGGAACTAGGAACATAGTTGTCATAGTTGTCTAATTCAAAGGCTGTCAATCTTCCAACTAAAGCATCCAAAGTTATATTGTGGTTTGTTTCACATCTTCTTTCTTGAATAGCTGATACTCTTATTGCATAGATAGGGAGTAATGTTCTGAGTACCTTACTTATAATAGTTTCATCTGAGATTGTTCCTCCAGAAGCTCTAATTGCACTTACACTTGCTTTGATTCTTTCAACATATTTTGCAATGTTTTCATCTTCCTTCATATTCATCTTGTCAAACTGTCCTCTTAGGCTTTTTGCTTTGGCTCTTTTCACATTTGCATCACCACCATATATTTTCTTCAGTGCCATCCACATTTCATATGCAGTAGTGCATTCTTTAATATCATCAAATTCTTCATAGCTAAGAGCAGATGCAATGTCTATCATCATGGTGTTGTGAGTCTTTTTATCTGCAATGTCTTCAACAGTTAATGCGCCATTAGGAATTGTGTATTCTTCATCAATGTATTTGCATCCTGAATCACCAATGGAAGCCAGATGAAGTCGCATGAGACCTTGCCATGCTGAAAAGTTATCTCTGTTGAGCTTTGGAATTTCCCTCTTGTAAGACATCCTGATCTTTAGCTTAGGTCCTTGAAACCCTTCCTGCAAGCACCAAATGCTCTGATACCAATTGATGGAATATGGATGAAGTGACTGAGAGGGGGGGGGGTGAATCAGTCAACCATAAAACACTTCACAATTAATTCTTTCCAGATCCCTTAGGATATCTTAACAATGTTATCTGTTTTAGCACTCGGTAAATAGATTGTAGTAACTTTGAAGATGCAGAAAGTATTAGCAAAATTATCTTTTAGATATTCATCAGTACTGGTGTATGATTAAGATAGAAATTAAGAACACAAGAGACACAAGATTTAACGTGTAAACCCAATATGGGAAAAACCACCAATGTATCTAGATACTGATTTTCACTTTTCTGAAGTGATGCCCGGTTAGAAGCCAACCCGGTAAAAGGTTACAAAACACACTGTTAGGTGTGACCTTGTTAGAGGATTTAAACACCCTGCTAGGAGTGGCTTGGTAAGAGGTCTTGAAAACAATTCAATGGAATTGTCACCTTGTTAGAGGATTTACAATATGGTTGTTAAACCAACTCGGTTAAGAGATTTAGAATTCACTGTTACAATGATAAGAAGGTAACAATGAAAAATGACCTGTATAATAATGCAACTGCCTTGCTGATTACAGATCTCTGTTCTGCATATGTGTGATCCTTCCTGATCGAATAAATCTCTGCTGCACCTTAAGGATATCTGAACATCCTTCACAAATTCGCACACACCTTTCCTGTCTTTCTTCTGTAAATCTTCTGCTGTGTATATCTCTTTATTTTTCACATTTGACCTTTTATTTATATGATTTTAGATTTGTCAAATCAACATTATTTAGTATAACAGTCGGCTGAATTAAGCAAACTCTATTTGCAAAAATCCTTCAAGGGTCGACAGTGCTCGGTGACCATAACTTTCTATAATCTTTCAGAGACTGAGGGAACTTGATAAACACCGACAATCCTTTACCTTCGATAACCGACTGAACTCGGTAAACACTAAATTTCCTTTGATGACCGACTGAACTCGGTAAACACTGAATTTCCTTTGACGACCGACTGAACTCAGTAAACACTGAATTTCCTTTGATAACCGACTGAACTCGGTAAACACTGAATTTCTTTGATAACCGACTGAACTCGGTAAACACTAAATTTCCTTGATAACCGAGTGGACTCGGTAAGCACTAATATTCCTGTCTGGCAGACCGACTGAGCTCGGTAGGAACTGATTGCTGCGGACTATGACATTGTGTGACATCAAAGACAATACATAATTTGAGTAGCAATTTCCTTCAGACAATTGTTTCCAAAAGATATAAATGTCATCCCAACATGTTTTACCTAAGTGTATGTGCCATAAAAAACATATATGTTGATTCTAGCTTGCTCGACTTTCATTGTCTCTGGCACTCAGCATTGACTATTCTTCACACTCTGGCACTTGACAAAAAGTGACTTGGCTAATACAAAAGTACTCGGTGACCATAGGTTTATTTGGCAGTGACTTCTACTCAGTAAATATACATTACATGAATTGGCCTATACATGATGACTTGGTCGCAATGATGACCGACCAACATTGCCTAGATAATGCTTAAGTGTAAAGACACTAATAGACAACAAAGCTATAGGGATCTACAAATATATCAGTAGAATTAAGGAAGTTGTGAGTGTCATAAGAGGTGTTGGTGGATCATTGACTAATGAAGTGTTACAAGTAGTAGTTGTCATTGCACCAAAAGATCGACTTGTTAATGCCTGATACAACCACTAGACTTATAAAACACAAGAGGCTGTTAAACCATGTCATGAATCCTGAAGGGAGACATTGGTGATTAGTCCAAAAATCCCCCCCTCAGTGTCACCCGAGGGGATTCAAACCTGTGACCAAGCTCTGATACCACTTGTTACAAGTAGTAGTTGTCATTGCACCAAAAGATCGACCTGTTAATGCCCGATACAACCACTAGGCTTATAGAACATAGGAGGCTGTTAAACCATGTCATGAATCCCAAAGGGAGATGTTGGCTGTTAGTCCAACATGAAGAAGTGGTAAGTAAAATCTTGATAACTATGTCCTTTAAGTATGCTATTAGAGTATCTGTAATTCAAGAATTGCGATCTATACCAAACAAAAGTGTTACTCTTGAAGCCCTAATCGGTAAGTTGATTGCATTTGAGCTAAGTAATTATGATAATATTCTATTGACTATTGAGATCACCTTCAAGTCATTTATGAGCATTGGAACATCAAGAAGAGAAAGAGAAAGTCAAATAAATTCATATGGAAATGAGTGTGATAGTATTCTGAATGAAGAGAAATAACAAGAGGAATTGGAAGAATTGTTGGCTAACCAACTACCTAGAGGTAAAGGAAAGTATAAAGGAAAGTTACCATTGAAATATTTCAATTGTAATAAGATTGGAAATATTGCATCTAGATATCCTGACAATGATAGGAATGATAAAAGAGACAATCGATACCAAAGATTCAAAGAGTTTAAGGATAAAGGTACTTGAAGTCTTTCTACCTAGCTCAGGAAGGTGTAACTGATGATGAATTTGATGATACAGAGGAAGGATGTGAATTTTTCTTTGTTATTGTAAAGCAAGAATCAGATGAGGAAAATTATGAAGATGAAAAAGAACTTATTTCTCATGTAAGTAAACCAGATCCTTGGATTATTGATAGTGGTTGGTCACAACATATGACTGGTGATATTGGCAAATTTGAGAACCTAGAAGGATATAATAGATGATTTTTCATATTTGGCAATGATGCTCCATGCCTTGTGAAAGGTAAAGGATCTATTGTGTTAAATGAGAAGATGAAATGTAATGATGCATATTAGGTTAGAGGAATGAACTATAATCTATTAATTTCTACACAATTGAACAATACTAGCCACTGACTGGAATTTCAAAACATGAAATTTAAGATCTATGGTGCAGATAGTGATCTAATTGGAACTGGAGGATAATCAAGAGGTAATTTATTTTATCTTGATACTGATGCAAAGAGTTTCTTATTTTATAAAACTAAATATGTATGGTTATGGAATAAGAGGTTGTGTCATGTGAATTTTGATAACTTTATCAAAGTGAGTAAGAAGAGTAGAGTCAGAGGACTACCAAGATTAAGAAAAACCGCTAAAGCTATGTGTAAAGAATTTCAAGGTGGTAAGATGAACAAGTGAAGTTTTCAAAGAAAATATTATTCTACAAATGGTATTTTAGAATTGGTTCACATTGACCTTTGTGGTCCTATGAAATTTCAAAGCTATTATGGAGATCAATACTTTATTTTGTTTGTTGATGATTATTCAAGAATGATGTCAGTTATATTTATAAAAGAAAAATCTGATGCATTTTAAATATTTAAGTGGTAAAAGGCTAGATTTGAAAAGGAAATAGGTAAACAACTGAAGTGTTTGAGATCTGATAGAGGATATAAATTTATCTCTGATGAATTTACTGTCTTCTATAATGAGAATGGAATTAAAAGACAAGTGTCTGCACTAAGGAATCCACAATAGAGTAGGATAGCTGAGAGAAGAAATAGATCTATTGTTGACTGTGCTATAACTTTGTTGATTGATAATAAGGTTGCACACACATTCTCGAGAGAAGATATAAGTACTGCAGTTTATACTCTCAACCAAATACAATTGAAGAAAGGTACAAATAAGAAACCCTGTGAACTATGGTTTTTCCACACACCAAATGTAAGTTACTATAAATTTATTGGAAGTAGGTGTTATATACTAAAAGATTCTAGAAATGGAGAGTTTGATTCTAAAGGTGATGAAGGAATATTTCCTTGTTATTCATCAAAAAGAAAGGCATATAAATGTTTAATCAAGAATTCTAACAAAATCGTTGAAAGTGGAAATGTAAGAGTTGATGAATTTGTAGAAAGGAATGAAGAGGATAGTAAAAAGGAACCTAAGGATTATAATAGGTTTGTTTATGTACAAGGTGGTAATTTGGTTGATACAACCAAGAAGAAACAAGGAGTAACTGATGAACAAGATGATACTCCATTGAGAGATGAAAATAATGATGAATAAGCTATCGAACTTGTATTAGAAAAGTATGTGAGAAGACACCACTCACCAAGAAGAATAATTGGAGATAAGAATGCATGAGTCATGACAAGAAGTAAGTTAAAAGATAACACATGTTTGATTTCTAATTTTGAGCCTAGATTGGTAAAGGATGCACTAGAGAATGAAGATTGGATTAATGCTATGAAAGAAGAAATTGATCAAATTGAAAATATTAACACATGGTCACTAGTACTAAGAACTAAGTATAAGAATGTGAATGGAACAAAATAAATTTTTAGAAATAAAATCAATGAGAAAGGAGATGTAATAAGGAATAAAGTAAGATTAGTCTGCAAAGGGTATGCACAAGAAGAAGGTATTGACTATGGTGAAACTTTTTCCCCTATTGCTAGATTAGGTGTAAGGATATTTCTTGCATATGCTTCTTACAAGGGATTCAAAGTTTCTCAAATGGATGTTAAATCTGCATTTCTAAATGGAATTATGTAAGAAGAAGTCTACATTGAACAACTTGATGGATTTGTTGACAAAAGAAATAAGAATATGGTCTGCGAAATATATAAAACTTTGTATGGATTGAAGCAGGCTCCTTGAGCATGGTATGAAAGATTGAACTCTTAGTTAAGATTGGATTTTAAAGGACTAGTGATAACAACAATTTGTACTTGAAATGTGATAAATCTGATGAAATTTTGATTGATGAGATATTTGTTGATGACATTATATTTGGTGGTAATGAGATAATGTCTAAATCATTTTTTGAGGAAATGAGAAAGGAATTTGAGATGTCTATGATTGAAGAAATTAAATTATTTATTAAAATTCAAATTCAACAAGTAAAAGATGGGATTTACATCAATCAATCTAAATATATCAAGGAGATCCTGAAAACATTCAATATTGAAGAATCAAAACCGGTTGGAACACCGATGGCTACAGGCTATAAATTGTCTAAGGAAGATGACACTCAGGAAATGAATGAGACACTTTACCAATCCATGATTAGTAAACTATGATATGTTGTACATAGTAGACTTGATATTGCACATTTAGTTGGTATTGTTGTAAGGTTTTCTACAAATCCAAAGGAGGCACATTTGTTTGCAGTTAAGAGGATTTTCAAATATTTGAAAGGGAATGAAGATTTTGGTTTGTTATACACAAGAAGAGGAAATTTTGATCTTAAGGTATATATTGATGTTGATTGGGTAGGAAATATTGATGATAGGAAAAAAACTAGTGGCAAAGATTTCTTTTTGGGAGAAAGGCTAGTGACATGGTTAAGCAATAAATGGAATTGTATTTCACAATCTACTATCGAAGCTAAATATGTGAAATTAGCTATGAATTGTTTTAACATTGTATGGATAAAATAACTACTGGAAGGTATGCATGAAGAGATTAGTGATCCTATTCAATCTATTGTGATAATAATAGTACTATTAACATATCAAAGAACCTTGTGACACATTCAAAGACAAAGCATACATCTATTAAGTATCACTACTTGAGAGAGCATGTACAAGATAAGCATACATGAAATTGGAGTATGTGAATTCTAAAGAACAAATCACTAATATATTTAAAAAATAAATACCGAATGATGCTTTTGAGTATCTCCGAGGTCATTTAGGGGTTCTTCCCCTATCAAATGTACATTAAGAAAAGATGCATGCTCCATCGATTCAAGAAATCAATAAAATATTTATCTTATGATTTCATCCTAGTGTTCACTCTTTAGGTGAAGCCTGAAGTTGTGAAGGATGTTTATGACTACAATGTAAATTCTATACACTAGAGGTATAATATGAGAAGTTTATGTTTCTTTTGCATTGTTGTTAAAGAGGGAGAATAGTAATTGATGATAGATTATCATGAAGGAGATTTTTACTAAAAGAGGGAGATTAGTATATCATAGAGGGAAATGAGTATTAATAAGAAGATGAATGGAGATGAATAAGAGAATGTTGCTGATGGAATTAGAATGGACATTATTACTGATAGAGAGAGATAGATTATATGATAGTGAAGGAGTACATAATATGAATGATAGTGAAGGATTCCATCAGCAATTAAACACTGAATTTGTTAGTATTTCTATCAATACCAAAGAGGGAGATTGTTACCATAACTGATAATAATGTTGAAGATTAATTATATGATAGAGCTGATGATGAAGACTAACCAAGATCACAAGAATACATGATAGTAGAAAGGTTAGATCAATTATAGTCTTTTCATTGATGTCGAGCAATTAATTTCAAGTTTATATTATGTTTCCATATCATTCGGTAATGATATAAGATGAATGAGTTAAGGAGAAGAAGAAATGAGAAGTTGAGAATATGTAGAACTTAAGTGGGAAACTGATATAGTTTGGACAATGATTAGATTATGTTGGTATATTTTTTCTCTACCTAACATATGATTATGATAAGTCAGTAAAGCAAGGTGATGAAGTTTTGAAAATTCAATAAGATAAGTTGTTTTGGCTACCGAATATATATGTCACTCCATAAGGTCAAGGTAAAAAGATAGGTCACTTGGTAAAGAAGAAAGGTTTAGGCACCGAGCAAGTTAATCAAAATTCTAATGTAGAATACCAAGTAAGGAAAAGATATTAAATAAGGATGTAATGACATTTAATGATTAGTTATGATGAGCTGGATGATCATGATAATGAGGAGTGTTAGTTATAAGAGATCTATGGTTATGAAAATTCAAGGTGAATATCTACGACAAGATCTAAGTGGCAAAAAGAAATGGAACAAGTTTCTAGAAAAGTTCAAGTTCCTAGGTGAAAAGAAAATGTGTTACCAAGATTTAGATTCATGGTATAATGAATTGAATGGTCAAGATTGACTAAAGGAAAAACTAATAGATGAGATTAAGAGTCAAAAATTATCTATATAAAGAATGATCTTATATGGAAAAATGGTCAAAAAATGCATAGTTGAAGGGTTACCGACTATTGTAGAGAAGAAGGAACAAAGAGATTCTGAGTGGGAAAAGAAGGATTTGATGAAGTGTTTTGATTAAATCAAAATAGGTTTTGAAAGGACTCAAAACCTTTTACATTGAGATTACATAATAACCATTAATAGACCAATAGAAATAGTGCAACAACACAAAAAAAAAATACCGCAAACTGACAAGTCCTCCAAAGAAACAGAGAAAAGAGGATAGTAAAAAACAATAGGACATCAAAAAGATAGCTAGGTAATCTTCATAAGTTCAACTTCCTAATCAAACAACATCTGCATGTTTGTTGAGGACACCTTAAGCTCCTCCAAATCATTGTTCTTGTTGGTCTCCAACTTCTTGAAGTTCTATCTTGTCCTCTTACTGGGCCCTTGACCCTCCTTAACCTCCGTAGGCACCTACACCCCTTTACCATGTTCCATCTTGTCTACAAGGATTCTGATATGCTCAGCCAAGGCCTTAAGGATGGAAAAACTCTACTCAAAAATATTGCCAATGGTCTTCTCCAGTCACACAATACTACTCTCCATTTTATCCATCCTCTTCAACAAATTACCTCCTTTAAAAGTAGTTTCCATCTTTTTCATTTTGTCCTCCATAAGTTGGACCTTCTTTGACATAATCATTATACCCTCTACACTACCAATAACCTCCTTCAGCTCATCAATACTTTGTCATAGTCTTATCACCCAAATTCATCTTACCAATAGCCCCAAGCTCCTACTAAAAGTTCTGAATTTGATTTTTCATCATATTGATGTCATTTTTCATTGGGCTAAGGTTATTGAAATAAGTAGTACAACCCAGATTGTCAAAGATCTTATTCACACTGGTAGTATCCTTGTTAGAGCTCCCCATCCTTCCCCTGGGATCATTCTCAATAGTGGCCACATCCTGGATGATATCCTATAAGATATTCTACTCTACCAGTACAATTTGGTCAAAGTTATTAGGAACCCCCATATTGGGATTGGGATTCTCTGACAACTTGTCTTATTTTTCCTTACCATTCTCATGACAGGAAGAATCATTATCAGTGGAAATAACAACCCTCTTACCCACATTATTTTTCTTGTTCTTGGCTCTAGTGCGACTCCTAATAGTCTCCATTTCTTTTTTACCCTTCCCCTTAGCACTGTCATCCCTACTTTCCTCTTCCTCTATCTCCATTTCCTTAACAGATTCTTCAATCTTTGCCTTCCTTTTTTTATTCTTGGATGAGGAGCCCCAATGGTTGGAGGGCTTTCTGGGTTGAATAGACTCAACCTCATCCTCTTAAGTATACTCCACATAATCCTCCTCCTCTAAATCCTTACCATCAACTTATCATAATCCTTAAGAGCCTTCCTATTAAAGCGAGACCTCTCAACCTTTTTGGATTTTAACACATCATAGAGCAGAACCATCAAACCTTCATGACAGGCATGGTCACCCTCAAGATCCTTCTGAGGATTTGATTAATTGTTGATGCTAGTGGATAGTAAATAATTCAAGTGAATATTGAAGAGAACACATGAATCTGATTGAGAAAAGATAGTTGCAGCTTTAAACATCAATTTTATTACTATTTCTTACAACCATTTGTAATAGAGAAATCTCTTAACATATTAGACCTAATAGTTTTATTGTAAAATCCTTGAGAAACGTGACATTATAAAGAGTGTTTAAAGCCTTATAACAAGGCCACTCCTAAAAGGGTGAATATCCTAACAGATATGAGGTAAATCCCTTAATTGGGTCACACCTAATAGTGTGTATTATAATCTTTAACTAGATTGGCTCTTAACCGGGCGTACTTCAGAAATTATTTTCTTAGTGGGTGATAATTCCCACAATGGTTTTTCCCAAAGCTGGGTTTCCATGTTAAATATTGGTGTTACATGTGAATGATTTACTGATTGTTAAAGTTTATTTACTCTTGTCACTAAATAGTGAACTGTGTTGTTAACAAGCTACTATCGAGTTAATCAAAGAAAATTTTATTAAGGTATTTATGATTAGGGATTACTAATTCACCCCCCCTCTACATAATCCAACAACCATCTCACTGGTGTCTTTCCCTCTTCAGTTGGTTGCCTTTCAAATTCACTCTCAATTTTATAATTTAAATCAAATGAAATTAGGGGAAACATACTAGATGAGATTAGTAACCTCACAAAATTGATGATGTTAAGCGTGTAAGAAAACCAATTCAATGAGACCATTCCATTTTCACTTGGTAAACTCTCAACTCTTGAAACATTATATCTATGGACAAACAATCTACAGGGAAGAATTCTAGAATGTTTTGGCCAATCAAAAAGGCTTTGAATGTTGTCTCTTAGGGATAACATGCTTTCAGGGAAAATTCCAGATAGTCTTGGGGAGCTTTCACAATTGAGAAATATTTTTCCTAACCACAATCAACTATCAAGAAAAATATCTACCAGTTTAGGGAGATGTCAAACATTGGAGACAATTGACTTGGTGCACAACAAACTAAAAGACCATATAACTTCTGAAGTTGCACGTCTTTAGAATTTCTAGTTTTATTTTAACATTTCCATCAATTGCTTGTAAGGTTATATTTTGGAAATGAGAAAAATGGTTATGGTTTTAGCTATAGGCTTTTCTAAAAACAATTTCTTAGGTGTGATTCTCAATGCATCAGCAAGCTACAAAGGCTTGGAATATTTAAATATTTCTTGAAATGTATTTGAGGGTCCAGTTCCCGCATCACTAGAAAATCTACCAAATTTACAATGCATGGATATTTGTTGTAATAATTTGTTAGGGATGATACACACGGCTTTGACAAAGATGAAAATGTTCCAACATCTCAAGCTCTCTTCAAACGGGCTAACTGGAGAAGTACCAAAGGGAGGAGATTTTGCAACACTTGATACCTTAGAAATTATGGGAAATCTAGGCCTCTGTGGAAGATGGATAAACTTTCCGGCATGCTCAAATTCTAATAAAAAATAACCACCAGTCTCCAAAAAGGTGATTATTTTTGTTGTAGCAGGCATTGTAATTTTTATTATGTCTCTTCTATTGGTAGTGTTCTCATATATATGATACAACCTATCTTGTATCCCTTCTCTCAAAGTATGATCTCCAAATATTTCAAATGAA
Organism: Chamaecyparis obtusa; assembly: GCA_027943335.1. NCBI lineage: Eukaryota > Viridiplantae > Streptophyta > Pinopsida > Cupressales > Cupressaceae > Chamaecyparis > Chamaecyparis obtusa. Next base: position 338,842 of record BSBK01003869.1, on the reverse strand, counting down.
GAACTTGTAGATGCAACTAGTGGATATAGTGATTAAAATATTTTAGGAATTGGTAGTTTTGGGTTAGTTTATAAAGGGATTCTAGAGAATGGTACAAATATTGGTATTAAAGTTCTCAATTTGCAAGATGAACATGCTCACCAAAGTTTCAACAAAGAATGCAATGCATTAAAGAGAGTTCAACATCGCAATATAATTAAAATCATTTCAGCATGCTCCAACCTTGATTTTAAAGCCTTATTTCCTCCATTCATACTTAATGGAAGTTTAGAGAGGTGGCTATATCATCTAGAAGCTGGTAGATGTAGATTAAATTTGAGTGATCAAATAAGGATAACAATAGACATAGTAGATGGAATGGAATATCTTCATCACTATTTCTTTGTTCAAGTGATTCACCGTGACCTCAAGCCCAACAATTTTCTTCTAGCAGACAACATGACTGCACACATAAAATATTTTGGCTTTTCAATTATTATTTTTAGCAATTCTATAGATGCACTTAAAGGATCTATTGGCTATATTGCTCCAGGTATATATTTCTCATTATTGTATTATGCTTTTTGTTGGTTTTCTTTATCTTATAAATTATCAAATGCTTCAAATTACTTAAGAGTCTTTGATCCATGTTTATTTGTTTTTATAGAGTATGGAATATGTGGAAAGCTTACCACAAAAAGTGATGTATACAGTTATGGGATTTTATTTCTAAGTTTTTTACAAGGATGAGACCAATCGATGACATGTTCACTGAAGGACTCAATCTACAAAAATGGATAGAAAAAGCATTTTCCAAATACAATATCATATGCGGTGAATAATGTTTTACTTATATATGCTCATGAATTAGAGACATCAATGGTAATTGAATGCCTTAGCCAATTTATACAAATTGGGTTGTTTTACACAAGGGAGTAACCTCAAGAGTGACTTGATATGAATGATATAGTTGATTGATTAAATACAATAAGAGGTGCATTTTTGGGTACCCATAACATAACTTATTTACCAATAGACATATCACCTTTTCTTGAAAATACAAGAGGTATAAACATGGCTAGTTTAGGGAACAATGAAGGTTAATCTACATATACTTCCTAGGGTTTGGTAAATATTGTTGTTTTATTTTCTAGCCAACTAGATAATAATAATATCTATGTGTTGTATCTTGTAGTAGATAGTATATTATGAGGAGATCCAATAATGTTTATATTGTGATACTTATAATATATAGAATATTTTTTTTTTTAGGCAAAAGTGGCAAGCCACTATATTATATTAAATAAAAAATAATTCAAAAATAGGTCAACTAGGAAAGAACCAGTAAGAAAACCTAGCATCGTCCCTTTTATTTACAACATCATAAGTTTACGTAGTTACAATTTTGATCAAAATGTTAGGAGCGTATCATATATACAAAATGGAGTATCAGCTACCTCCCATGATTACTCCTCCCAATAACAAAATTATATTTGACATTTAGATAACATAATAACAAAAGCTCTAAATGTCAAGGCATCAAAAAACCAAAAAATTCAATTCACTGATCACTCTTCCATGATGTCACACCCTTGAAGACCACTGCATAACTTAGGAGAAATTTCCCTCCTGTCGTTGACACACTCGGACTCTGCAGCACCCTGCACATTTTAACTCCTGCAAACTTCTGAAACCCCGACCCATCCGTGAGCACTCTAAGGGATGATGCAATCCCAACCAGCACACTCCTCTTCTGGTATTACTAGAGACCAACTAGACCCAATTTGTTCCGCATCAAGAGATGGCTGTGATTCTGAAGCAGCCCCATGACTCCATACATTCCACTCTCCCACTCGAGAGGACTGGCAGACCAATGTCCCCATATGTGGAGCCTGACTCTAAAGCATATTGGAAAATATTTGCAAGTCAAGAAGTGCATACCCCATCTTCTTTGCTCTCTCCTCTAGCTAGAAATTGAGCACTTGAGAAGTACTCTGTAGCGCAACTTTCATGTGAGAAGGGCTGCATTTATCAATTACTTTTTTCATGGCTTCATACACGACCAAACATTCGTGCTTATGGAGAAATTGTGAATGAGAGAATAAACCCCCCACTAGTGCCATTCCACTCTAGAGATCATAGTTTTGCATAGCCACATTTAGCTTATTATTTGAAATAAATTGTGGCCAAATTACCTTGAGTGCCAGCGACTGAAGAAGCAGGGGAGATTGCATAATGTCCATTGCATTAGAGAGGAAAATGGTTACCATATTAGATGGATAGAAGAATTGAGACGTCAATGAAGGAAAAAATTCTTCACCAATTACTTGCCTAATAGCCCTCCGAATTGTTGGAGAATGTATAATAAACATCATATCTAGCACTGAGTCATCAACTTCCTTTGGCAACACAATTTCATCAGTCCTCAGAGGTAGCCATATGCGATAGTTTTTTGGCATCATAGCATGATGTTGCTTATGGCAGCCCTCACAGAGAATAGAAATGTCTAATGCTTTCGACATCTTGAAAAACTATGGTTTTCATACAAGCTGAACCCTGATATATATACTATAAAATACTTTATGGGGGATGTAGTTATGCGTAGGTTTGGAATATCTTTAACCAATTAATCCCATAATACTTTGGTAGTGTGTATTTATTCTCGCACTAGGGAAGCCATGTGAATAGTGATTAGCGATTGTCCTTACTACTGCCTGCAAGCTGTACTTACAATCCCTCACACAACTACTTAAACATTTCACACGGAATAGATGTCATTTAACCAAAGAAGTACCCTATTTTTATAATTATTTTGGCAAGTGCTGGATTTTTCATAACGTGCTCAATTTAATGGCGTGGATGATGGTATACCTCCTTATCCATTTCAATTAATTTTTTAAGCTCACCATATTTATCAATCACTGCCCGTGGATTGAGTGAAGAAAATTCTACCCTGTCACACCCCAGATTTGAAAGATAGTTTGCTACTTGGTTACCTTCCCGATATGTATGGGAAATGCATACCTCCTGGCATTCATATAAAAGCCTCCAAACTTGATAAAAGATGTAATTTAATTTCCAAGAATATGATTTTCTATGTATGCAGGCATTAATAATTATTGCCGAATCTCTTTCGATGTGCAGCATTCAGTAATTACCTTGCTTGGCAAGAATGAGGCCAGCTAGTAAAGCTTGGACTTTCACCATATTATTAGTACCAGTAGGTAGAGGAGATGTAGTAATAGCAACTACTATTCCTTGAGAGTCCCAAATACACACACCCAAACCTGACAATCTTGGGTTTCCTCTAGAGGCCCCATCAAAATTCAGTTTCCAGAATCCTTCCGATGGAGATCTCCAATGCACCTCACGTCAGGATACTAAAGGAGAAATTACCTTATTAATTTTCCATCCATTAGGAATGAATAGCTACCTCTATTCCTAAATTACTTTAGAATCCCATGAAGTAACAACAGGATTAAATTTAGTATTTTGCAGGCTCGAATTTGTCACTTCTGATATTGATCTCTCAATCCCCTCCAAAAATTTTTCAATGGTAGAAGTCTCTTTTCTGAAAATGCGCTTATTCCTCTCCCACCAGATGGCCCACACAACTAATGCTACTGTACACTTCCAAAGATTTGCAGACAACGAATTTGGGTAGAGGACTGGCCAAGCTTGGAAAAAATCCCATATAGTGTTTTGAAATGGGGTACTATAATTTAGCTTATTTAGAATGAAGGTCCAACATTGATTAGAAAATGGACATGTGAGAATAAGGTGGTCCACTGTCTCTTCACATTCATTACAAAAAAGGCAATTAAATGATGGTGCAATGTGCAATCTGCTCAATCTGTCACTAGTTAAGATCCTATGCTTTAATGCAAGCTATGCAAAGCAACCCGCTTTTGGAAGCACTACATGATTCCAACAGAATGAGAATGCTCTACATGGTACTTTGTCCATTCCATTTTGATGCAGGATTCTATATCCTTCTTTAACTATATAATTGCCATCCTTAGCTAGTGCCCAAAGTATCTTATCGATAGATCCGGATGTGAAAACTTGTTTAGAGGCCATAATTTCCTTAAATTGAGCAATTTCCTGACATGACAATGGTAACTCTTCTAGATTTTTCCAATTAACTTTGCCTAATATTGTGCAAACATTATCTGCATATTTACTGAGCTATGTGCCCCAATGGTTTTCTGAAATAGTAATGATGTCTTGGGATACTAAATTTTTTGATAAAGGAGGTTGTCCATTCCACAAATCCCTCCAAAAATTAATCATACTACCATTATTAATTTCCCAAGTGACATATTTTACTACAATATCTCGTGAAGACATCATAAAATCCCATATGACATAACCTTTTGGAGGATTGGAGATGGATAGGACTCTTGTAGGATCATTATTGTCCAGATATTTATGCTGCATAATCTTGCACCGTGTGGAATGAGGTTTACTGTACATTTTCCACACTAATTTTCCACCAAAGGCTTCATTTCTTTTTGTTAAGTCATGAACCCCTGCCCCTCCAATTGTCGGGAAGTGAGCCATATCTTGAAGAGAAATAAGAGGAATTTTTCTTGCTTCATTCATATTCCCTGTCCAAAGGAAACCCCTAATCATCTTTTGTATTTGTTGTAGTACTTTAGGAGGAGCTTTTAGGACTGCAAGAAAATAATTTGGGATTGCTGCTAATACTGATTTTATAAGCAGAATTCTACCTGACAGTGATAACCATCTGGCTTTCCAAGCAGCTATCTTGCTCTGAATACATTATATTACTGAAGACCAAAATGTAGTTTTATTTGATCCCATAAAGAATGGAATTCCTAAATATATGGATGGTAGAAAGTCCACTGTGAAGCCTAGTATCTAAACCATCTTATCAGATATCACTTTATTAGTATTAAAGAGATATATTTTCAATTTTTGCACATTGATAGCTTGCCCTGATACTTTTGAATAAAGTTGCAAGGAATATTTAATTTGGTGAGCCTCCTGAACTTTTGACAAACCAAATAATAATGTATCATCCACAAATAAAGAATGAGTGACAAATATATTTGTCCCAGATATATTTGCACATGCCACTTACCTACATCATGCTGATGATTAATAGTCCTACTAAATGCTTTAACCATGATGATGAAAAGAGCAGGAGATAATGGATCTCCCTGTCTCACTCCTTGGGTTGATGAAAAGAAGCCCATTGGTTTTCCATTAACTAAGACTGAGAACCAAGCTCCTGAAATACATGCCTTGATCCATTTACACCAGCCTTTAGAGAAACCCATTTTGTTCAATATTTGAAACAAGAATTTCCAACAGACTCTATCATATGCTTTCATCATATCTAGTTTGATAACAAAATTTGCTGTTTGATTTGAGTTTATTGAGTGAAGAACCTCATGAGCCACTAATGCTCCTTCCATAGTTTCTCTACCCAGTACAAAACCTCCTTGTTCTGAGGAAATAATGGATGGGATAAGATGCTACAATCTTAGATAGATAGCCTTAGTTATGATCTTATATGTCAGATTGCATAAAGAAATTGGTCTAAAATCAGCAAAAGTTTTTGGATCCTTGGTCTTTGGAATTATTGAAATGTTTGTGGTATTGAAATACTTGAGCATACTTTTGTTCTTTCTAGACTCCTCCATGGCAGCTAGTAGATCCCAGCCAATAATATCCCAACAACTTTGATAAAATACAACAAAAAAACCATCCAGCCTAGGGGCTTTATCTGGAGGGAATGAGAAGACAACTTTACAAATTTCTTGGATAGTAAAAGGTGCCATCAACATGGCATTTTCTTTAGGTGATACCATATTTGGTATGGACTCTAAAAGCTCATTAACTTTTGAATCACTAGGTGAAGGTGCTATGTTAGGTGCCAGGAGATTCTTAAAAAAATTTACCCCTTCTTCCCGAATGAGATTTTCATTTGTAATGAGATTTCTTGTAACAACATCCTTGATTTGAAAAACCATTTTAGAAACTCTCTTTTGTTTAGCTGAAGCATGAAAATAATTTGTATTTCTGTCTCCTTCTTGAAGCCATAGCTCTCTTGACTTTTGTCTCCAGTAAACTTCCTCTCTACTACATAACTCATCCCATTCTTGTTGAAGCATTTTCTATCTGGCATAAGTATCTTCAGTCATACCATTCTGTATGATAGTACTCAAAACTTCCTCTAATTGCTGCTTGACTTCTATTTTTTGTGTAAAGACATTCTTGAACACTTGCTGATTCCACTTTCTGATTTGAGATTTAACAAATTTCAATTTCATGGAAAATTGGTGCATTCTAGATCCTTCAACATATGGTGCGCAATTCCATCATTGGTGTACATGAGGCAGGAATTGTGGGTGATGGAGCCACATTCTTTCAAACTTGAAAGAGGAGTGAAAATGAGTCTCACTTCCTTTATCTATTTGCTTGATATTTATTGAAATTGGGAAGTGATCCGAACCAGGCAAGGAGAGAATATCCGATGTAATATCCATGCTCTTTAGTTTCTAGTCTTGTGTTAGGAGGAACCTATCCAGATGAGCAGTAATATGTGCAAATCTAGATCTTTTATTTGTTCAGGTAAAAGATCCATTAGACGGGTGAATATCCATGAGATTATTATTATCCACAAAACAATTAAAGTCTTGTAGAGTTTTAATTGGGGGAGAAATACCCCCTATTTTTTCCCCCTGGGATAAGAGTGCATTAAAATCACCCCCAAGAATAACATACTGCGAATCTTGAATCTGAATGAAATGAGTAATATTGTCCCACACTCTGGATTTGTCCTGTGTTGCAGTAGGCCCATAGACATTGACCAAAATAAAAGAGATATCAAAGGCAATAATCTTCAACATCTGCCAATTATTGTCTTGATGAATGAGCTGTCCATTAATTGTTTAGGGATTCCACAATACTACAAGTCCACCGGAAGCTCCCACTCCTAGTGCATGAAGTGACTTCCACTTGTGCCATTTGGTAATGGTTTTATCAAATGTGTCCTGAGAAAGCTTGGTCTCCTGAAGCATGACTATGTCTTCCTGCATAGAATCAACAACTTGTTTAATCCTATGTCTTTTTTCAGAGGCATTAATGCCTCTGACATTCCATGAATTGATTTTCATTATGGACAAGGAGAACTCCTTGTTCTCCTTGTCGATCTTTTGGTAACAACAAAACTATCTTCCAGAGTGGTTTGTATTCCAGTTGCTATTTCTATCCTAGTCTTAGATCCCTTTGGCCGACCTCTAGACTTTGGTGTTTTGGGAAGATGAATGGTTTGTGACAGGGTTTGCATTATTGATAATACCTACTGATGCTCACAAACATGCCCTCCATTAATGGTCTCTAAGTCATTAAGTGACTATAAATTGAGAGTGGAATCTTCTACAGGTTGAGTGTGAGAAACTTGAGACAAAAAACTATCCACTGAATTCTGAACTTGTTGGTAAACACAATTCTCCAATCCCAAGGGATCCTCGTAAGGTAAAAAATCAGATGTTTCTAATTGATCATTCAACTGCCATTGATTGGAATTAGTCTGTATATCTAGTTTCTGCACACCATCAGGAGAACCATCTCCCCCAGCTATAACTGTCTTTGTATTATAGCCCTGAGCACGGTCTTGGCTATTCCAGTACTAAAATTCTCTGAGAAAATTGTCAATCATAGGAGAGTTGTACTCATTATCAATAATACCTTCTTCTTTTGCAATTCCAAAAATGATAGAGGTAGCTATCTCTGAAATAATTTGTTCACCTACTTAACGAATCTTCCTCTCTACAGGTGATGCATAAATAACCAGCTACCTTGAAATGGGTATAGGTGGCGTAAGTATCCTATTAAGGAGATTGTTTGGTGAAATTGAGTATGATACCGATATAATCTGAGAGTAAGGAGGTGAAAGCAAAAGCAACTTTGGCTGAGAAGACAACTGCTATAGGAATGACATAATCCATTTAATAATATGCACAAATTTTGATTCTGACATTTGATTAACTTGATCAGAAGGTCTTATGGATTGACTGTCAATGAGCACAGAAGAAGGTTGTGCAACTAGATCTTGTAATTGATATTTTCAAGAGCATCTCATTGGATCAGAACAATGATCTGGATAGATTACTGTAACATCATGTCTGCCTACTTGGCACTGGATATTGAAATGATCAAGTCTGTGTTGGAATTTATTAACTTTGACTTCATCTTGGATCTTAATTGACTAACACCATTCTCCCCATTGAGATGTGATAGTTATTGAAGTGGGAAATGGTTTTCACTTGTCAATCAGCAAACACACTCTAACTTCCAATTGCGGGCAATCAAAGGGAATGAGGTCACATTTTAAGAAAATAACCAACTTGTTAGCTAATATTTCAATGATCTCTGGATCTCTATATTCAAGCGGTAAAAGGGGAAAAGAGATCCAATATGGGAAGAACTAAATAGGTGAATCCTGAGGGTTGAAATTTGGATCCCAGATCATGGTGTGCAAGCCTGATCCTTGACAAAACCAACCTTTTTGTTTGTGCAAAAAGTTTCTATCTTCCTTAGATTCAAATATGGCTATAAAAAACTTGGATTCCAGATCAGTGAAGAAAATATCCTTTAAACCTGGCTAGGCAGAAAAAGCCCAGTCCTTAATATCTAAAAATGAAAGGAAGGTACAGAAAACTTACCTATGAGAGCTGATTAATGAAGGAGGCCAATCGAGTGCTGTAACATATGACATGGAAGAGTAATTTGTAGTTGATTTGACCTGTTATTGAGGACATGCAGAGGATCTGCTATGCCTGATTCTTTCTTTTGCCATAGTTGATTAGGATTTTTTGGATTGAAGGGGGCTCTGAAAGAATGTAAAGTATTGGTGATCTCCGCCCCACTGTTTGCCTCCTTGTTGTGCTCAATCAATGAAATATCATGCATTTTTGGCAGAGATCCAGGAGGGGTGCCCTCACAAATATCAAAGATAGATTACTTTTTGTGAGCCTTGTGAAAAGTACTGCCTTGTGGCCTAAAATTTCTCCTCCCTTTGGACTGAATCCTGCCTCTATTTACCATATCCAGACCCTGAGCCAAATTTTTGAAATTTTTTTTCTCCCGCCCAAATTTATTTTGAATTGGCAGATGAGATACGAAGCAATTCGGATTTTGTTGGGATGATTCACCTATTTCAAATGTTGATGCGCCCTTCCAGGGCCTCCTACTATTGATCCCATTACCTTCTATTGTGGGCTTTGAAGTAGATCAAAGATCATGGAATCTGGGGTTTAGAAAGAAGGGTTTGGCTAGTTGAACTATTGCTTTACCCTGAAAAGTTGATTTGAGATCTTTATGTGCTGGAACCTCCTTAGTCAGATTTCTAGATACAAAAGGGCATCTCTGAAAAGAGAGGCCATGATGGTCAGGTCTAGCCGGCTGTACCACAGGCGTGGAGGAGAAAATACGGGAGATGTCACTCTGTCCAAATGTGGAAGCATTTGTTTGATGGTCTCCATTTTCCTGACAGAACTACTCAAATTTTTGTCTCTGAGATTGTAGCTAATGTCTACTACCTTGGCGTTGCCAGTTATGGACTACTATCCCCCGATCCTAGCAATACTGTTGAAATTTTTCCTCTTGCAATTGAAGTTGTTTCCTAAAGATTGGTGGATGACTAGAATCTTGACCAGGATCTAGACCATAATCTCAACCATTTGTAGGTTGCTCCGCTCCCACTCCTGCTCCCGCTCTCACCATCCTAAATGTTTCTAGGCTACTATATAGAATATTGTGACACTATTTATTACACATTTGATATTGTGAGCATAAATGAGATGTGCATGTTGTTTACTTTTAATTTTGTGAATTATTTAATATTAATCTTTTATAGTATTAATAATTTTATTTTTTAATTAAAAACTTATTGTAATGGTAAATTTTGTATATTTTTTTGTTAGTTTTATATATTTTCTCTAAGTTATTTTGAGATAATGTATTAATACATGTATATATTATAAAATGACACAATCTTGTGTAAAGTTACGCCCGATCATTTATTACTCTTAGTTTATCCTTATACATTGCAATCTACTGTGATCATTCAAGGCTTGTATTTATTAAATTTCTTTGTACATCAGCCTTAACATAAGTGGTATCTAGATATGTAGACAAATTTCTTTGTATTTATTAAATTTTTTAAGGTGTCCTTAGCAAATATGCAGATGTTGGTTGATCAGGTGGCTAAACTTATGAAGACTATCTAGTTGTCTTTTTGCTGTCCCGTTGTCTTTTTGCTATCATCTTCTCTATTTTTTGGAGGACTTGTCAGTTTTTGGTGTTTCTTTATTGTGTTGATGCACTATTTCTGTTGGACTTTTAATGCTTATTCTCTAATCTCGATGTAAAAGGTTTCGGGTCCTTTCAAAACTTGATTTTACGTAATCAAAACATAAGTGCTATCCATGTCTAGATTTGATAATTTGCATATCCAAGGTAGTTTTCATATCCAAGGTAATTTCCATTTTTGTGTACTTAATCATTGACTATTTAGAAGTTAAATTTAAATGTTAGTTAAATTTTACACATTATTTTTGACCTAGCATTAATTTGCATGATTTAGTTGTATGTTCTAATTTATTCAAGGGAATTAAATTAAATTAAATTCATGTAATATCTTCTTAGCTTTGAAGTATTGTTCACATATTATTTTCTTTAAGGGAGTCAAACTCTTCATTTTGTGTTGTAATAAAATCTAGATCTTCATGATTATCCTACAAGCATATGTATTCTTGAAGAGTATCACAATTATTTACCTAATTTTTCACTGAGTTTAACAAATAGAAGATGCCCCTTTATAATATTAATGATAATTTTCTAAAGGTGTTTCTAAATATCTCTATTCTTAGACATCTAAAATGAGAAGACAAAATTAATAAATAAAAAATGTGAGAAAAGGAGTTGAGAATCACACAAAGGGTGGTTGAATTTATCCATATAAGATAAATCTACAACTATGGATGATACCTATACTTATAGACTCAATTGTAGAAAAAGAGCCAATTTAAGATAAAATTTGAGAACTTAAAAGGATAGAGAGATGTCATTCTTAGAATAGGTAGTAGCCAAGTCAAATAATTTTCAATAAATGAAATCATCTTCATTTATAAAGATAAAAACCCATTTCCATTATGTTTCATTTTATAAAGTAGCATTTAATTTTAGAATGAACTAGGGCTTATATTATACACACAATAAATAATTTTTAATATAAATATATTTTAAACATGAGTCAAAGATCATTAGTAAGCACAAAAAAGTATAATATATAACATAATTAGAAAAATTATTATCTAAGCCTAACCATCCATCATCATATTATAATTATAAAAGGTTCAAAATGAACAAACTATGCTAAATTATATAATCCATTGTAAAGCATTGAAAATGATTAGCATAGTAACATGAATCCCACATAACCATATACAATACAAAATCTCTACTTGATGATACAATCTAATTTAAATTATCCTTCTTAATTTTGTCTCAAGTGTTATCAATTAGGTTAATGCCTATATAAATGAAGCACCTCATTACCGACCATTGTAGAAATGTAGATAAAGGCACTTTATCAGTCTTGAAGATGGACAACAAAACTATAGTTATATGTTTAGAACCATTTGTAAGATCATGATCATCTTCACTTTTAACATTGTTTATTGAATTTATTTTAGTAGCATATTTTTTTATTACTTGAAATAAGCTAGCCTACTCACAAACCTACATATAAATAAGAAATACTTGACTTCTCTTTAGAAATTAGAAACCATCCCACTTTTACCCTACAAAAGATATAATTTTTTTTAATCTAAAAAAGATGTAAGATTTTTTTTAGACTATATGAATCAGGTAGCTCCCCTATAAATTGTAGTATGACTAGTAAAATTTTTAATGTGATAAGTAAAATTGGTGCAACGCCTCCTCCAATAACACATGGGCTAGGGAAAGACTAGACTCAAGACTTTTTGCTTTACAATAGGAAGCTCTCCCTAATCGAGCTAGGCCCCCAACCCAAAACATAAGATTTTAGTTAAAAAGACCAATTTGAATTTATTAAATAAATAGCCAATATTTTGAGAGAGATTTCAATACTACGAAACAAGACATCAAATAATGAAATAGAATGAACACTAGCCCACACAAACATCTAGGGAATAATTCCATATTAGTTTTTCATAACATTAGAAATATATAGAACTCAAAGATTCATGTAATCCACACACAAGAAACAATGTATTCCTAAAATTAAATAAGTCACCTACAATAATTTTAATTTTTTTAATAAGAAACCATCTTTTAAAAAAAAGATATTTTGGGCTCAATCACAATTGACCAAATATTATCAAACTTATTGAACTATCTAGATTTAATATCATTTACCCCCTAGAATGAGTTAAAATGAAAGTCTAATTTACCAATAATATAAAGCATGTCATACATATTCTAAATAGTACCATCCATCAAGATTTTTCCACATGACTAGGACAAGTTATTCCAGAAATTAAGATCATAATTCCTTTCCAATAAGTACTAGATGATTCATCTCCAAAGAAATAATAATCATAGAATAAATTCTTTACAGGTTATAAAAAATGTTAAAATTAATCTTAAGAGAATCTCATTCAATAATTTCTTCTAATTTAGTATATGAGAAAAATATTTAGTTTCTATTTATGGGAAGAAAATTCTCTATGGAGGGAAAATAATTTTTCATTTAGTTTAATAGACTACCATATAAATAAAAAGAAAAGTATTATCATTAATGATATCTTGACATTCTGACTCAAAATTTAGTATCATGTGGTAAAAAAATGGCTTTGCCTTCAACGCAGTCTACGAACACCTTCTAGATCGATAGAGTAAGAAGATAATTATTCTTTTTTCATAAAAAAAAATACAGTCTACCTACTCTTTGCTTTGATTTTTTTGGAGATTACAATCCCTTGATAGTTAGTACAAGAGCTTCTGTCTAGAAAATATTCTGGTAAAATAAATTTTGGGAATGCTTCACGAAGTCCTAATCCATGGATTCAAGTTCCATATAAAAATTTTGGGCAGGCATGATGGTTTCAAACTTTCGAGAATAATTTTTTTTCTTCAATTTCAATTTCCAATAGTTTTTATTCCCCGCAGGAATAAAATATGGATGATGGAAATACCTTTGATCAATGTCATCAAAAAATTATTTATACTCCTCCGCATCGAAGATCATCTCAACAAAATAGCTCTTATAGGGTATCTTATTACCCTAGAACATCTTTAGATGCTGTAAGTATAGAGGATTGAGATGACCTTCTTGAAAGATCCCAAAATTCATGTAAAACCTATGATGTCTTTATGCTCTGGAATGGGTCTGAGGTGTCTTCAGAAAGTATTGCAGTACGGTTAAAATATTTATTTAATAGGTGGTTAAGTATTACTTTTCTCTTAGAAGATCCTTTCTTCTTATATTGTTTTAATAATGAAATTAAAGCTAATTTTTTGAATGGTGAATGCCATAGTTTTAGAGGAATAGATTTTACAGTTATTGATTAGGTTCCATTTTTTAATCCTAGAAAATTGAATAATTTTTTAGCTAAAAGGGCGGTATTATTAAAAGATCTCCCTGTGGAATGCACTAATGGATATTTTCTTAGAGTAATTGGGAATAGGTTAGGGGAATTTTTTAGAGGTATTGACACAAAAAATCTTTGATGGATAAAATTATTATTATATGTCTAGATATTAATATTACAAATCTTAAACCTATATTGATAAAAAATAAAAAATCTTCGCTTGAAATTGAGCTTGTTATATTATCTAGGTTTTGTTGTGCTAAAACATCTTAGGCTAAGGTAGAAAATATTTAGACCCACGATGCATTCTTTCCAAGTGATCATATCTTGACAAATGAAGTAGTAGGAACCAAAGACCCCAATCTTGATATATATATTCTTAATGGTGGGGGTTTCTCTTTTAAAGAAATGGTCCAAAGCACATCATCAAAAAGAGAAGGGGAAATTATGGAAGGTTATCAACTTCAAGATGATGTGAAGTATTTTGAAGGAAACATTGATGTGGCTAATAACTCCAATAATATTATGAATCAAGAGGCTTGTATCTCAACAGGTGAAAGGTGAGAAGAAATTAGTATAGAGGAATATAAAGTATCTCTTAGTGGTATTCTTTCACAGGCGAAGGAAATTTGTAAAGTTATAAATCAGGAATTAGAAAACTATTACAATAATTTGGTTGAATCTGTATGGTCTGGAAAAAATATGTTCAGAGAACTAGATATCCTTAACATATCAAAAGAAAACTTAGAAGAAATGTTTGAATTTCTAGGTCTAGATCTTATACAGGAAGATAATATGGATCAAAATCAGGGGATGGAAATTATAGAGAGCATGTTGAACATCATTCAAAAATAAGAAGAGAATGAGGGAACTTTTGAAGATGTTACTATATTGGGTGAGGGCATAGAGGACATAGTCAAAAAAGGCTTAGCCTTTTCATCCAAAGGCATGGAATAAGAAGATTGTGCTAAAGAACCATTAAAATGAGGTAGGAAATCCTTAAGTAAACTTAGGAAAAAAGATGCTATGGTTGAAGGTTAGGCTAAAATCACAATGATATATGCAAGGAGGGGGAATTTCCCTCCCAACCAATGATGAAACTAATTACCTGGAATATTAGGGGTTTAAACACCCCTAACAAATAAAGTATCTTAAAAAGACACTTAAAAACCTTTGATGCAGAATGCATCTTAATTAAGGAAACTAAATTAGATTCTAGGGATCTTGATAGCTTAGGGAAAAAAAGGGTTTTTGGAATATCACCAGTGAAGCCTCTTGTGGGGCCTCTGCAGGGTTAGTAGTTATTTGGGACCCTACGAAAGTTAGTTATTTAAAATATACTGGATCAAAAAACTAGTTAGCTAGTAAGATTAGTAGTGTCCAGAGTAATGTTTCTTTCATTCTTATTAATATTTATGGCCCACCTAGGTTAGGAGACAAAATTGTAGTTTGGAATGAAATTAAAATTTTTATTTCTTACAATTCAGTTGTTCCAATGCTTATAGGTGGTGACTTTAATGCCATCTTGAATCTAGATGAAAAATAGGTGGTTTAGGGAGAGACTCAGTAGCGATGCAACATTTTACAGATTTGGTTTACAGAACAGAGTTAATGGATATAAAAAATTAAAATGGGACCTTTACTTGGATAAATAAGAGAACAAATTTTAGTGATATTATTGAGAAACTAGATAGATTATTTTTCCATGGAAACCTCATGACCTTTAACTATAATTTAGAATCAGTCATATTACCTAACTCAGGTTCAGATCACTTTCCAATAGCTTTAACAATTTTAGAAGCCCTTAGACCCTTGAGAAACCCCTTTAGGTTTGAAAAGATGCAGTTTCTAGATGAAATTTTTATGGAAACAATCAAGACGTGGTGGGAGGAGGTTAAATTTCAAGGATCAGAGGCATATTGTTTCATGTCTAAATTAAAACATATAAAAATGAAACTTAAAAAAATAGAACAAAGAAACTTTTGGGAATATTCAGGAATCTAAAGAACTCTTAGAAAAAGAATTAAAAGAAAAAACCTTTAGATCAGGTATGGATCAGAGAAGAAACCTAAAAGAAAAGGAATTACTCCTAGAATATGGTAAAGTTTTAGCGAAAGAGCAAGTTTTTTTGAGACAAAAGTCTAGAGTGACCTGGTTGGTTCAAGGTGATAGAAATACTATTTTTTTTTCATAATAGTACAAAGTCTAGGAGATTAATTAATAGAATTCATTCAATAGAAAACCCTGAAGGAACACTTTTAATTTCTCCATAAGATATAGCTAATGAAGCTATTAGATATTTTGATAAACTTCTTAATAATTGGGATTGTTTTGACAAAAATGCCCAAGAGAAGCTTTGTCAATACACTCCTAAACTCATTAATAAAGATCATAATCTCAAACTTGTAGCTAGAATCACTAAAAAAGAAGTGGAGCCAACTTAGTCTCAACTCCATCTGGACCAAGCTCCAGGTCCATATGGGTTTCCAACATTCTTTTTTAAAAAATGCTAGGATTTCCTTGGAAATGAAGTCACAATTTTTTAGAAAATATTAGAAACTCCAGCCATTTATATAAAGAACTAAATAATAAATTTATTACTCTAATTCCAAACATAATTGAAGTCAAAAGTATGGAGGATTTTAGACCTATTTATCTATGCAATACATTGTATAAATTATTTACAAAGGTTTTAGCTAATAGAGTTAAAAATAATCTTCTAATAATTATTGCCAAGAAACAAACTAGTTTTGTCCTAGGTAGATCAATTTTAGTTGGAGTAATTATTTCCCAAGAGGCGATACACTAAGTCCAAAACAACAAAGTTCCCATTATGCTTATTAAGTTAGATATTAGGAAAGGTTATGATAGGTAGATTGGAGATTTCTATGTAAATGTTTGGAAGCCTTTGGCTTTTAAAAAAAATGGATAAATATGATATTTGAATGTATTTCTACTCCTAATTTTTCAATCTTAGTTAATGGGAATCCAAAAGGCTTCTTTGGGATTTCTAAAGGTATAAGACAAGGAGATCCCTTATCTATGAAGGTAAGCGATAACCTTATCTTCATGAAATGAAGGTAAGGAATGGAATGAGGGTAGGCAACATCCATCGTGATGAAGTCCCCCTATCTGTAACTGTTGCTACTAGACATAGCAGGAGAACATCATAAACAAATCAAGAAAGTTCCTACACTAGCTAACTATCGGTTCTCACTTGCCTCTCACCTTCTATTTGTTCTGGCCATCCTAACTAGTTATCCAGGGGGTGTAAAGATCCTCCTATATTTGTGAAGGAAAGGGTGAAGGGTGGAGCCTGGGGGTGGGGTCGTTACTTCCTTTCGCCCTTCAAATAGTAGGGGTTGAAATCCTTGGAGATGGGGGTGAAAACAACATGCCCCCCACCCCCCTATTATAGTTGCATTCTATGGGCCCTAAACCATTTTATGGACTGGGGGGAGGGCCCCCACCCAATTCTATGGGGCTTATTAATTAAGCATGCAGGGTGGGCCACGACCTATTTGTTGGAGGATATAGTTGCTCATGAAGGTAAGGGCCCTACTATCTATAAGCATGCCAGCCAAAGAGGCTTTGGATCCCGGCATATGCAAACATCTATTACACATTCAAGCATCTAGATAGACTATGGAAATAGCTTATGGGAGAGAACAAAATGGGGTGGGGCACTCAACCCCCTCTATCCATATGGGGGTCTAGCATCCATCCAATGATTCTATTATAGGAGATCAGATCAGATTGGATGAATTGGATTATACACGTGATACGACTGGGTAAAGTAAGGGTTCTATCCATAGTTTGGCATGTTACATACAAACACAACATGAGCCAATTGAGTTTTATGGATGGTAGGGTTACAGACTAACCCCCCCACCTAGAACTATTTGAATGAGACACGATCCTTCATAACCCGAGGGAGGCGATACCTTATGTTGAGATTTATGGCAGAGGATTTAGGTAGGTCTCTTATGGTTTCTAGAAATAGTGGCGATCTTACTGGTATTAAAATAACCAGTCAACTTGATTCAACCACTCACTAGCAATTTGTTGACGATTCTATGCTGTATCGAAGAGCTAGTATCCAAGAAGCCAAAACCCTCAAGAAGGTGCTAGATGATTATTGAAAAGTGTCAGGATAGGTAGTTAATAGAAATAAATTAGAAATATTCTTTTTTAATACAAATGAAAGATTAGAAAATAATATTTTAATGGTTATGAACTTTGAGAAAGGCATTTTTCCAACAAAGTACTTAGGATTACCTCTAGATAAAGGAAATTGGGATAGTAACTTATGGGGGAACCTCATCAGTAAATTAGACTTAATAATGGAATCATGGAAAGGGAAGTGGTTATTCTCAATAGGGAGATCTACTATGTTAAAATATGTCGTCTCTACTTTACCCATATATTAGATGTCATTCTTCCAACTTCCTAGTGGGATACAAAAAAAGTTTACACAAAAATTTAGAAAGTTGTTTTGGCAAGGTTCAAGGGAACAAAAGAAAATTCCATTAATAGCTTGGGAAACTATATGTAAAACCAAAAGGGATGGAGGTATAAACATTAAAAATATGCATGATCATAATTTAATTCTTGGTGCCAAATTAGTTTGGAAAATTATTAGGCAACCAAAATTAAAATGGGTTAAAATAATTAATCATAAGTATCTTGATGGTTCTAACAATTTGAGTATTTTGAGACATGAATCCCCACACAATGGATTGAGGAGATTTAACTTTATTAGGAACTGTATACCACTTATAAGAGATGAGGTTTCTTGGGATATTGGCATTAGTGAGAAATCCTTATTTTGGGATGATTCATGGGGGGGATACACTGCACTTAGTAATATTATTGGACATAAGGATACTACAGAAAAAGTGGCAGCTCAAAAGGTATTTATGTTAGAAATTATATATCATTTTCTCAAACTAATCCTAGATTAGGTTGGGAATGAGATATTAAGGGGGGTGATAGTATTTTGAAAGATTTCTCTAGGGAGCTTTTAAAGATCTTAAATGATATAAATCTAACACCCTGTCATAAGGAATACACAATTATCTAGACAAAATCCAAATCTAGAGAACATAACTCTAAAGATGGATATCAATATCTATACAATAAGAAAGGTTTTCATCCTTTATATTTACTTTTGGATATTTTCTAGAACAAGGACTGTCTTCCTAAAGAAGGCTTGTTCCTTTGGTTAGCTCTTCATGGTAGACTTCTGACCTCACAAACCTTTAGAAAAATGGGGTTTCTTGGGCCCTCTAGGTGTGTTCTTTATAAAAAAATAAGAAGAGAGTATTGATCATTTGTTTTTAAATTGTGAATTTTCATCAAAGTGTTGGTCCTGGGTGACTAAAAGACTTAATTGATATTCTGCCTTCCCTAGTAATTTAGTTTATTTTCTTAGGGGATGGATAAGGTTGAGAATGAAGAACCTTTATAATTTAATCTGGTCTATTTCACCACCAATTCTTATTTGGTAAATTTTGAAAGAAAGGAATAGGTGTATTTTCAAAGAGGTAGAGATGAAACTTCAACAGTTTCTATCTAAGGTTGAAGTATCTATAGTTGAGTTAGTTAACCAAAGAAACTCCATAAGCTCTCAGACTATGACCTTCTCTCAATGGGATGATATAACTAGAAACAAATGGATGGGATTATCTATACCATTGGTGGATAATATCCCCAAATAAAATAATTGTCAACTCAGAAAGGAATGTAAGTGGAGTAAGCCTAAAAAGGGTTGGGCTAAACTTAATTTTGATGGTGCTTCAAGAGGTAAACCAGGAAAGGCTCGTATAGGTGCATGTATTCATAATAGAAAGGGTGACATGATATCTCATATTGTAGAACCGATAGGTATTAAAACAAATAATAAAGTTAAATTCATGGCTCTAATTGAAGGTTTAAAAGTTAGTCATAATGTGGGTATAAAAAAACTATATATTGAAGGTGATTCAACTTTGGTAATTAATGCTATTAGGAAAGGGGCTACCCCTAACTAGATATTGAATGGGTATTCCCTATAGGAAAGTTCTTTAATAAATATTTTAGTTCATTTACAATTAACCACATATACAAAGAGGGAAATAGAGATGCAAAAAAATTTGCAAATGAAGGTACCAATAAGAATACGATGGGGGTTGGTTAACCTTTTTGTTAGGTTTCTAGGGAATAAGTAGTTATTTGTTTCCTTGCATATCATTTCATCTATAGACTGTAGGTTTTCTGAACTTGGATTTTAGATTTGTGGTAATTAAATATTAGATAATTTAATTTATTTAGAGGTAGTAAGTATAGTTCTTATCTCTCTTTGCTCACCTTAGGGTTAGGGGAAGACATATGATTTACAGTTTGATCATTTTCATTCTCTTATACAAAAAAGGCTCAATAGTAGATGTTTGTAGAGGCACTATATAGTAAGTTGGGAGCTTCATTCTTATCAAGTAAGTTTATTCCTCATCAAGCTAGATCCTGATGGCATTGCCATTTAAGTTTAGGTTTTTCAAACAGAAACTACACTTGAAGGAAAGTGTCATCTAAAAGGCTAAGAAGATTATGATGGACATATATGACATCATCATAGGGATGGTTTATAAGATTCGAGGGAGGAAATTTATTGAAAATAATATTGGTGATTAAGTAATTATTGATATTTCTGCTATGTTCATTGCTTCAGTAATTCAAATTTTTTGATAAATTTATCCCATTGGAAATTTTTGTAAAAAGATTTGATAGAGGAAAAATAAGCTTGAGGGTGGACATGATCCTTCCCAAGCCAAGTTGTTATAGAGGATATTTTATTTATAATAGGTAGGCTCATCTTTTTCTTATCCTAATCAAGGAGGATTTAGAAAGGTACACCAAGGAGCCTTATAATAGCGAAATAAACTTGTTATTTTCCTTTTGCTCCAAGCATATTATAACTCATTTTCTAATAAAATGGTTGGACAATATCATTATGAATGAGGGAGGGTGATTGAATATGTATTGGAGAAAGCATAGAGAAAAAGTTACTTTAGATGAGTTATTATAGATTTAGGATAGATTATATCCAAAAAATTGTGTTTAGATTTTAGAGTTTTAGTGGAAAGGTTATCGGATGTCTTTTATAGTAAAAGCCTTTCACACTAGATTTTGTTTCACATCTTGGAAGAATTTCATATCTATGTGTTTCAGACATATCTGTAAATGTGAAGTTGAGGTTTAAAAGTCTCATAAGATGTGTAGTAGTATGTTTAGATTTGTGATATGAACACTTTCTTAATTGAATTGAAGTATAACCATATATATTATATCTAAATCAGAATCTTAAGTTTTTATTCAGATATACTTATAAGCTTATATCAAGGTTAGTATATAGTAATGAATACATATGTATAGCCCATAGAGCTATATGAAATAAAATAGAAACATTGATTCACCAATTCATAACTATTTTTAGAAGTTATAGAATATTATCCCATATTAAAATATATTTTAATACATACTCCCAATTGTATTTAGATACATTATTAGATATATCTATTTCATCCAATAGCACTTATTTCTTATCTTTTATAAATTTATTCTTCCAATTGACTAATATCAAAGGTTAGTTTTGGCTTACATATTGTTATAGATATAAGTAAATATTATAAGTACAAATGAGTTAAATATAGTCTGGCATATAAATATTCATAAATACATATTTATACCAGTTTTTGGGTTAGGTGATAGGTTTGGCAATAATATTTTATATATTTGTTAGTCTTTATATGGTTAGAGCTTCCATCTCAAATAAGATTATAAGACTATTTAAGTCCTACCTTGGTAAGGATATAGGTTTTAAGAATCTAATCAATTGTTCATAATATTTTAGAAATCTTCCCATTTATCATTCATAGTAAAGGATGTATATCTTTCAAGGATAATTTTTTTTACTTCAGTATCATTATTTAATTATAAAGTAAATGGCATCTTTATTTTCTTTAGATAACCCATCTTTATTTTCATGTAATTTTTTTTAAAAAAACCCTCGGCTTCAACATTTCTAAATGTCGATTAGCCAGGCTAAAGATCAATGATGCAAGTACTTAAAAATTAAATAGGTTGTGGCATGTATTAAGTCTTGGAAAGATCACATATATAATTGCTTACCTTTCCAATTTCATGTGGGATTGCTATCCTAGTCATCATGATTTTGGTAGATTGCATATTTTCACGTTATGATTAGATATCATGACATAACACCTCTAAATAAATCACAAGTCTTTGTCGTATGTTTAAGTAATGTAGATAGTTGTATTTCTAAGATCAATTTATTGTGAGCTGACATGATGCCACACTTGAGCTCACATTATTTTTCTTATTTAATGAATTAGTAGTAGTGTTTCAACATTTGAGTTTGTTAGAGATTTATCAAAATGGATACAATTCTACGTACATTAGGGGTATGAAAAGGAAAGCTGAGGTCTCAAATGTCATCACAGATGAACTTTTGAAAGGTATCCTCTATTTTACTCATCCCTTGGTGGTGAATGCTGCTAAGAACTTTTTAGGGAAAGAATAACTAGAAAACATTGATCAAACTAGAGTTGATTCTAACATAGCTTCCATGTTTATGAAATTAGCCATGTTCTTTGAAAGGGACAAGGACATAATTATTAATCTATGTAAAAATGTCTTTCTTAGGAAGTATTTAAGGAAGATGGAGGCTTTCCTTAGGAGCATTGATAAAAATCTTGCTGCTCCTAAAGCACTTAACTATGATAAAGAGAATATTCATGGGACAGTACCAAAATACTCAATTATTTGGGTTGAAGAATGTGATTCTTTTAGAGACAAGGTTGAAGAAAGAACTTAGAATCTTGATTTTCGCTAGGGTTTGTTTCATGTTAAATGACCCGTCGAACCTAATTGGTTCACAAAATATCTAATGGTGGAAGGTATTGAGGGATATAAAGAAATTATTGGCGTCGCCAATGTGGTTGACCTAGAATCAAATGAAGATATAGAGGAAAGGAGGTTGGATGGGATGTCAGTAAAGAATTAGAAGAGGAAGGTCACAGAGGTAGAACCTAGTTTTTCAGTGTCTGATTATAAAGGGAAAGGTTTAGATTTTGGAGTTAATTAGGAATGTCTAGTTTTCCTAAAATTTTTTGATATAGAATGCATAGTAGTCTAGTCTAGGGTTTTATGGAAGGTAGTTTCAGTTGTTTATAGTGTTGAAAATGTTTATGATATGTAAAGTCCATATTGTAGGGCCTAAATATTAAAGGTGCATTTTGATAATTGACTAATTTCTGTATATGTAAGATGATATTCTTATACTAGTATTTTTTGTATATTCTATATTTGCAAAGTGATATTATGACAAACAGATCATTTATAAGCTCTTTGGATGTTAAATATCAATACTTATGAGTTGCATTCCTTCTTAGAATCTCTGAATGTTTAATTTCATTAGTGAGTCTCTGATTTCCTAAATTCATTTGATTTAGGTATTTCTAAAAGGATTCTCTTATTTGGAGATCAGAAATAGAAAAATAGAATAGAATAATTCTAATTATACCTTGTATTTGTAAAGTGGTAGAGGAGATGTGATGTGGTTTGATCTTAGTTGGTGGTATTTTATAGTAAGATGTATAGTAGATAGATATTGCAAATTTTAGATTTCTTATGTGATCCGTGTGAGAAAATAGATACCAATAGGAGGTTATAATCATCCTTGAATTCTAGTTACTATTAGGAATGTGTTGGATCATGTATGATTAAATTAGAATTTTTAAAGCATGTTTAAATTTGAAATACCCAAATTTATGCTCAATTGTAGAAATTTACATTGAATTAATTTTATACAACATTAAAGGATATGAATGAATTATTAAACTTGAATCTTATAATTAGGTCTATGGCTTATTTCCTCCTTAGGGATTTATATCCATTTAATAGTAACATTAAAATATAGAGTAATAGATGAGAATAGAATCAATATCATTAGTCAAAGAGTGTATGGTAATTTTCTCAATATCAAGTAGCACGATTCTACAATCATTTATGTTTCTAAATTAAGACCTTATAGTTATTAATCATCTATATCCAAGATAGTATAGCGCTGGAAGTAAACATTTATTAATCTATATAGTGTGGAAATGTTTATTTGTCATTATCTTAAACCATCAAATTATAATATTTATTCCTTTTTTTACCTAACTTTAAAAATAAAATAAAAAAAATTGGCTCTTAGGTTTCATCCCACATCAGAAGTATGGAAAAAATATATATGACATGCCCTCAATCTAATGTGCTTTCATTATATTATAGTTTTTTCATAGCTATTAAATGTTGTATACCTTTTTTTTTTCTATTTTGCCTGGGCTTCTGCATCTATACTGTCTATAAAAGGGGAGTTGATATCTGGTGATATTGAATGTTTGAGATTCACAATAACTCTTAAACATTTCAATATTCCTAGATATTATTTCTCCTTAGGTTCTTAAGTGTTTGAAGCCTTATTTTGCATATCTTGTGTGTTGATGAGGAGCTCGAAAGGATGATACAATGATCTTGTATTGTTTTGTTGAATATATGATGTTCTTGGGGTATCTTTTATAGATTCTGGTTTATACCAATTTTAGAGGTTTTTGTTCTGAATGGTAATTCCCTTGTCAAGATTTCCTGTTCTTCTGACTTGTATATTTAATCCTACATATTATCCTTTCTCAATTTTTTTCTTCAATGTTTATGGTCTCTTTATCATCAACATTTCACATAGGTAGTTTTGCTGAATATAGTCCTCATATTCTTAATTCTACAAGTTTCTTCTTATTTTCATTGATCTAGTCTAGCCATGGAATACTTAAAGGGTATATAGTTTCATCTTATAAAGCTTTTCCAGTGCTTAGGCCTAGTCTTTTCATAACTAAATATGGCATATGGTTTTTTTTCACTTTGTGTCCTACAACATTTATAATATTTGTCTTTATTCTTTAATTTTATTGTCTCCCTCCTTTTATAGTATTTAAAGAATTGTAAGGTTCAGCTAAATTTTAGGCATCTAGGTGTCTTTTTAGAGTGTAGGTTTATGAATCGTCAGTTAATACAACAATTCATATTTTCAGCCATGATGTCTAATATTCACTCAGTCTTTTTTCAGATTCCTCTTATAGGCTTGTATGGCTATATTTATATCTTCCCTCACTCTAGTATTTAGTATAGACCTCGACTTCTCTTTAGGCACTAGAATGGAGACAATAATAAAGATCTAGGGACCTATTTCTCAAGTCACATTTGATGGATATATCACTGGTAGAATGATTAAAGATATGCTTATAGCCTCTCATTTTTTGGTTATTAGAGAATTCTACCGAATCTTGGGAAAATAATTTATATGTAATATTGATAGATATAGGGCTCTTTTTGATATCTCATCTATGTTTGTAGAAATGTCACATATGGTGGAATTTGAAAAATATGGAATAGAGGTGTTATGTAGAATATTATTCAAAAATATGTATCTAGGAGATTTGGAGAAGGTGTTAGTTAACATCAATGAAGACTAGATGATTCCTAGACCTTGTAATTATGATTTAAATATGATCGATAGGAACGATGTTCCAAGATTTTCCATTGGCCTCACTAAAGATTATAAGGAGTTCAGGAAATGGAAACTAGTTGTCAAAAGGAATGTAGATTTCCTGATGCACTTTCTCCATGTTAGATTTCCTCCTTCGGTTGGATGGATAAATCGCTTTATGGAGGAAGACTTGGTTGGTTCATGGGCGGATGCTAAAAATATCAATTTGGAATTCATTAACCCAATGATCCTTTTGATGAGTTATCAGATTTTGATGTTACATCTTCTCCTTAAATTGATTGTTGTGTTGTGTAGGTCTCATGTGAGATTCTTGATGACATCCTAGGTTAATTATTTGCAAATGTAGAAAGATTACATATTACATATTTTACATCTTTGGGTTTTGTTATTAATAAATTGTTGTATTTATAGTCAATTAAAAGTAATTACAATGTTACATTTTTTTAACAAACTAACAAAATGCAACCATTTCTTTCTTTGGGCTCATAAATATTTGATTAAATAATTATAGTTTTAAAAAAAAAATAAAAAAAAATGGATGGAGCCACTATATATATTATTTAAAATTAAAAATAGGTTCAAGGGTTCATTCGGGAAAGAACCTGAAAGAAAACCCAAAATCGTCACCTGATACAAAGATGCCAGGAGATTCCATACAAAGTGTCGAGAAAATTTACAGAATGATTGCTCATAGTAATAATGTTTTTCAGAAGTAGACACAATTTTATGTGATCACATGGTGAGTAGAATTGGAGCATGTAAGGTTAATGAAAACTTTGATCCTTAAAAAACCATCCAGCAAAATTCGTAGCCCAAGAAAGCAGGATGCACAAGGGTAATCATTTCCAAATGTGCTAGCACATCCATCTCAATTAATCATTTTTTGCAAGGTACTGAATGACGACATGGAGAGTGACAAATGATAAATCATGACAACCTTGTTTCATTGCTAATGATATCCAATAAACTTGGGTATAGCTTTTCCAGTGAAGTTGGATCCCAACTATCTAGTTTCTTTCCATCACATCCTAAGTTTGAAAGGTAGTCAACCAATTGGTTATCTTCATGATAAGTATGAGTGAGGAGGCAATTTTCAAAAGAATCAATTAGGCGCTAGGCCTATTTTAGCTTGTATGCTAGACTTCTACATTGAATTTGTCTATTAATACAAGCCTGAATAATAACAAGAGAGTCCCCTTCCACTTGGAGCCAAGGTATCTTCATAGATGATGCTGTGACAAGGCCGAGGAGCAAAGCTGAAACCTCTGCATTATTGTTGGTGCCCCATGGAATAGGTGAAGATTTTATAATTAGAGGTATGCCCAAGTGATTTCGTAAACACACACCTATACCAGACATCCCTGGATTGCCACGAGATGCACCATCGAAGTTCAGCTTAATAACACCTTGGTCTAGAGGTTGCCATTTCACACTCAATCTATCTTTCTTCAATGTATTTGTGAGGCTTAAAAGATTTGGAATAGATATAAGCTTCCAGTTTTTGAGAATTTGATTATCCCAATTGGAGAAGCCAATTTGTGAAGACCTCTCCCTAATATTAGTTATAACTAGTTCAGAAATTGATTTTTCAATTATGCCAGTGACAACACTAACTTTAGAATGCTCCTGCTTGAAAATACACTTGTTCCTTTCCCACCACAACGCCCAAACAACCAAGGATGGGGAACATTTCCAGATGGGTGCTAGGAGAGATTTTGCATGTAACACCAGCCAAGCTTCAAACAAATCCCACAAGGAGTTTGGCAGTGGCATTGAAAAACTAAGTTTGCCAAGAAGAAACAACCAACAATCTTGAGCAAAAGCACATTGAAGAAAAACATGATCAACATCTTCTAAAAACTGCCCACATAGAAGGCATTTAAATCATTGGGCAATATTGAATCTTTCTAACCTGTCACTTGTTAATGGCCTTTTTTGAAGAGCTAGCCAGGAGAAGCAACCTACTTTAGGCTATGTACAATCATTCCAACAGAAAAAATAAGCCCTTTTCTTTATCAAATTATTCTCCAAACTACTAAGAGCCAAATATCCATCTTTGATTGAATAGCATCCATTAATAGTAGGGGCCCAAAAAATCCTGTCTTCTTGTTCAAGGAAGAATACATCCCTATCACTAACAACTTGAATGAATATAAGAGCAATATGATTTGGTATAGGCAAATTGGAAGGATCTTTCCAATTGACCTTGTAAGAGAGAGGATCCACTTGAGACACATAATCCACAACCTTGTCTCCCCAATTGTCTTTAAAT
Organism: Chamaecyparis obtusa; assembly: GCA_027943335.1. Classification (NCBI taxonomy): domain Eukaryota; kingdom Viridiplantae; phylum Streptophyta; class Pinopsida; order Cupressales; family Cupressaceae; genus Chamaecyparis; species Chamaecyparis obtusa. Next base: position 311,373 of record BSBK01003869.1, on the reverse strand, counting down.
ATCTGAATGAAATCTGAAAACTCTTGTCTGGTAGCTAGAGGAGGTAGGCCATTCCATGAATCCTCCCAAAAAAATGCTCAACGTCCATTATTAATTTCCCAAGAAACATAGTCAAGTATCACATGCCTAGATGCAGTCATAAAATTCCATATTTCAGAGCCTCAAGGTAGGTTTGATGCAGTTAAGATTCAAAGAGGATTTAAAGAGTCAAGATATTTTGATTTCATAATCTGACACCATAAACTATTTGGTTTTTGGATCATTTTCCAAATCAGCTTTCCACCATAAGCTTTATTTCTAAGTGCCAAGTTATGGAGACCCACTCCACCACATTTTTTGTCATGCATCATATCCTCCAATGAAATTAATGGGATTTTTCTATGTCCAGACATATTTCCACACCACAAGAATTTAGTAATTATTTGTTTGATCTATTTAATCATAGAAGAGGGAGCATGCAACACAGAGATGAAATAGTTTGGTATAACAGAGAGGACAGATCTAACGAGTAAAATTTTACCCAAGAGGGAAAGCCATCTAACTTTCCATGCTGATACCCTACTTTTGATTCTATCAATGATTGATTTCCAATATACAGCCTTGTTAGCTCCCATAAAAAAGGGGATTCCTAAATATGTTGATGGTAACAATTCTTGCTGGAAGCCCAAAATGTTAACAATCTTGTCTGAAAGGATTGCATTGATGAAGAAGATGTAAACTTTTGATTTTGGAGTACTAATTTACTGACCTAAAATAGCAGTATAAAGGTCAAGGACTTGCTTAATTGATCTGGCTTCTTGAAGAGAAGCAAACCCAAATAACAGGGTATCATCTACAAATAAAGAGTGTGTGATGGATATAGTAGATCTAGGCAACTGAATTCCTTTCCAACTTCCATTTATGTGTCTAGAGGTAACCAATCTACTGAAGGCCTCTGCCATCATAATAAACAATGAGGGAGATAGTGGGTCACCTTTTCTTACACCTTGGGAAGAGGAAAAAGAACCCGAAGGAACCCCATTAATCATGACTGAAAAAACTGCTCCAGAAATATAGGCCTTAACCCATTTACACCACTTAGGAGAGAAACCAAACTTGAGAAGAACCTTAAACAGGAAATTCCAATTGACCTTATCATATGCTTTAACCATATCCAACTTGATAAGGAATGATGGAAGCTGATGAGAGTTAATAGAATGCAACATTTCATGTGCAACAAGAGCTCCTTCCATGGTCTCAATCCCAGGAACAAAACCACCTTGCTGAGGAGAGATAATTTTTGTGAGAATCTTCTGTAATCTTCTGTTACATAAGGAAATTGGTTTGAAGTCTACAAAAGTCCTTGGAGATAAAGATTTAGGAATCAAGGCTATATTGGTACAATTGAAATTCTTAAGTATGAAGCTGTGCTTTCTTGATTCATCCATTGTGAGGAGAAGATCAAAAGCAATAAAGTCCCAACATTTCTAAAAAATCCAGCTATAAAACCATCTGGACCGGGAGCTTTATCTGAAGACATAAAAAACACCACTTCCTTAATCTCAATTAGAGTAAAAGGTCTAATCAGAAAAGCATTATCTTGTGAGGTAATCAAGGAAGGGATTGCTGAGAGAATCTCCTCAGTGAGAACATGAGATGGCTGATCATTTGGAGCTGGGGCTAGTAGATTTTTGAAAAATTTAACACCCTCATTCTGAATACTTATTGCATTAGACAAAATATCATTTGAATCTGAACTCCCAATTTGAAAAATAGTGTTTGATGCTCTCCTTTGTTTGACTGACATGTGGAAAAACTTAGTATTTTTGTCTCCCTCCTGAAGCCATGATTCCTGTGACTTCTGCCTCCAATATTCTTCTTCTCTACCACAAAGTTCCTCCCATTCAGCCTATAATACTTTTTGTTTAACATACAAATCTGGAGTCAAACCATTAAGGATAATGTGAGAGTGGACATCCTCTAAATTCTTAACCACTTGTCCCTTTTGAGAAAAAACATTTTTGAACATATGCTTGTTCCATAATATAATTTGAAATTTCAAGAATTGAAGTTTTTTATAAAATTGAAACATTCTGCCTCCCTTCACATAAGGAGTAGATACCCACCATTGTTTCAATAGTGGGAGGAAGCGTGGATGTCTAAACCACATATGCTTAAAAGTAAATGCAGATTTGTGTCATGTAACTGAAGAAGGGATAGATATATTAAGTACCAATGGATAATGATCAGAATCTAAAAAGGGAAGTACTTCAGCAGAGGCCAAAAATTGTAATAATTTCCAGAATTGGGAGACAAGGAATTTGTCAAGTCTCTCAGCAATTTGTAAGAAACCCTATCTACGGTTTGTCCATGTAAATTTACCTTGTATAGGAATAATGTCAATCAGCTAGTTATCTGATATGAAATTCTGAAAATCTTCTATAACTCTAAGTGGTGGATATATTCCTCCTTTCTTTTCCTCAAGACTGACAGTGGCATTAAAATCACCTGCTAATATGAAGTTCTCCTCAGCATGTTCTTGTATGATCTGAGACACATGTTCCCATAACACTCTTTTTTCTTGTGTTGAAGAGGGACCATAAATATTAATAATCTGAAAGGACAAATCAAAATGCTTGAAGTGCAGTAGTTGCCAATTATTTTCATGTTTAATAAGGTGACCAGATATTGTTTTTGGGTTCCAAAGTGTTGTGAGCCGCCCAATGCTCCTGTACCTGGAGAATGAGCTAACTTCCAAGATGACCAATTGCTGACTGTCTTATTATATGTATCAGCTGATAACTTTGTTTCTTGTAAAAGAATAATATCCATAGACAAGGAGTCCAATTTCTATTTGACTCGATGTCATTTGTCAGAGGCGTTGATGCCTCTGACATTCCAAGTAAGAATCTTCATTGAACTCAAGGAGAACACACTATTCTCCTCAAGCTTCTTTTGTGTGGGGTAAAAGTATCATCAAGAGTGGATTGTAAACATGCCTCAATTTCTTCTCTTGTCTTAGAAGACTTAGGCTTTCTTCCTCTTTTCTTGGGTGTTTTCTTTATATCTGATTCTGCCATTGGACTTTGAGCAATAGAAAGGGTTTTTGAATAATCAAAAACCATCCTGTCATTATTGCAGTCACCATTATGAAATGTCTGTTCTTCTTGATCGGGGATAATTTGTGAATCTTGCTTCATATTCAATAGTATAGTTGGGTTCTCTGAACTCATCACATTTGTGTTCTCATCCAATCTGACTGGAGTTAAGATAGTATTATGAATAATCCGTTGAGGCCAACCAATTTCAAAGGCAATAATTGGTTCAACCATAAATGCTAAATTGTCCTAGAGAATTGGATGAGTTGTATTTTTCAGATCAAAATCATGCACAACCTCTAGAATCTCCACCAATTAAGGAGATGTAGTCAAATCAATGATGAAGGAATCTGATAGTATAGCTGAGAGGTCCCTATCACTAACTGTATTTTGTAAAATATTGTCCATATTTTGAATATATGCTTCCCTTGGATCTTCACACTCATCTTCCTCTTCCTGAATAGTGATTTCATCAAAAGTTCTCTTAGCCATTGATATTGAGAGATGGGATGCCACAAATTTGAGCTCTTCCTTAGATGGTTTGGAATATTTAGCTTTATGCAAAAGGGCATTAAGCATGTCTTCCCAATTGTTGAACTTTGCCAACTCATGGGACTGTGTTAGGGGTGATTCTTGATCCTTGTTTCCCATCATATTTGGGTAGGTGAGTAATAACTAGTGTTGACTGCTTTTTGAAATCACTTCTATAAACCATCGAGATATGGATGAAAATAATTTGTAAATGAACCTCTTAACACTGTCCTATTCTATCTCTAGTGGAGATCGATCTGGAATCTCTTCCACTATATGATTATTATTCTGCTGGACATCTAGAACTCTGTGTGAGACAGGGGCATTGATCATTCTCCCATACTCTGCATTATTCTCCACCATCATTGAGCCAAAGCCTCTCTGAACATAACATTTAGAAGGATCAATACACCTATCATCGTAGACATCCATAGATTTACTGACGATCTCTCTATAAGAGTCACATTGATATACAAAATGCCCTAATTTGTGTTGTAATTTGTTAATGATCATCGCATCTTGCACTTTAATCAATTGTCTCCAAGAGCCCCAATCAGTTTTGAGCAGAATATCTTTGGGAAGGGTCTTGTTTTGGGAGACTAGTAAACAAACTCTCACTTCAAGATTGGGCTGCTCATAGGGGATCAAATCATGCTTGAGAAATATCCCTATCTAATTAGCAATAATCTGAACTATCTCTAGGTCTCTATACTCTAGTGGTAGAGAAGGGAATGCTATCCACATAGGAAAGAATTGACAAACAACTAGATCTGCCTTAAAATTAGGAGACCAATTAAAAGTACAAATCCCTGAGCCTTGACAAAACCATCCTTTCTCCCTGTGAACTTTATCTCTTTCTTCTTTGGAATAAAAAATGGCAATAAAAAACTTGGAATTCGAATCCATGAAGAAAATTTCCCTTAAACCTACCCAGAAATGCTGAGCCCAACTAATAATATCATTAAAAATCAAATGAGGGTTTGAAAACTTACCAATTAGGGCAGAATTTTGTAATCCCTGAATATGCTTGCCAATGAGATGTTCCACAAAGAAAACTTCCAGATCCTTTGGATGAGGTGCCTATGCTATTTTTCTTCATGAATCAAAGGGAGGACAGGTTTTTGTACCTTTCTCCATTCAGGCTTTTGTCTAGCCACAATCTTTGGATTGAGGGGAGCTCCTCCAGGTGGTGGGTTGGGGACATGCATGGATTGAACCTTCAAAAGTTGTAAAGGTGGGTTCTACCCCTGTAACTGAACAGGTGAACCTGGAGGAGTACCATAGAATATGTCAAAACATTGCTGCTTACGCTATTTATTATTTTTGGTATTTTTTGAGGGAAAGCCCTTACTAGCTTTTTTGAAATTATTTTCTCGCCCATGCTGAACATTCAAAAGGTGTTTGGTGAATCCCTTGCAGGCACCAGTCTTCAATGTTTCACCCACTTCAAATGTTGAAATACCCTCACATCGTGACATATCACTTCTAGATTGTAGAGGATGCTTAGTGATTGTAGAGGATGCTTAGTGAACAACAACTTGTCCTGAGAAGATTTTTAGGGCATCATCTCCTGCAAAGTCTTGTTTATTCAATGTCCTTGATAAAAATTTATTCAGGAATGCATGTTGTTGGAAACCTTGAAAATTGTTCGGGAACGTATTTTCCTTGTTCCATATTTTCCCTTTCTTTAATCGACTATTTTCCTGATTCTGATTCCATTTCCCTCTGATTGGACTAAAAGGACTAACAATTGATCTTAGACAAAGCTACAATAATAGGAATTATAGGAATTTGAGATTTTTTGAAGGACTTAACAAAGATATTTAACTATGGAACACGAAGGTGTCTTATTGATCTTTAAAAGTTTTAAAATGGTTATAACAAATATAGTTATCCCCATCTCTAATTTATGGTATCTTATTGAGATGGATTATTGTACATCTTGGCCCCTAGGTATTTTACCTATAAAAAAAATGATACCTTGACATCCAATTCAACTATACATCTCCTAGATTTCTCCCATCCCTACTAGATGTACCTACAAACCATAATGCTCCAAACATGAAATTACTAAATTTATAAAAAATAAATAAAAAAGACTAATTCCAATCATAAAGAGCTTTAATAATCCATTTAGAATGAGAGAAACACCCTATAAGAATATATATTTTAACTTTACATCCCTCTTATTTCCACGTCTATAAAAAATTTCCCAAGTAATAACATGCATTTTATTTTTAGATCTACCATTAGATCATAGAAATATATTAGAAACTTCTCAAGATGAATAATATGAGAGAAAAATAATAAAAAGAGAAAAAAAAAAAAAAAAAAGGCAAACACTTTATGACACACTTGGGATTTTCATGCAATAGATAAGATATTATCTTTTGATTTATAGATCTTCTTACCAACTTTTATCATCATCGATATCCACATAAAATTAAAAAATAGGGTAAATCAAATAGAACACCTAGATATATAACTTATTTGAATAGCCCACCTCAATCCCAATGATGTGGGAGCATTGCGACCATTGGCACGATTGAATAATCTAGAGGCACAAGAAGAAATTTTAGTTTTGAAATAAAGATGGGATGCATAGATTAGGAAATAAATGAGTTTGTATGACATAATGCCTTAATGATGTCTTGCAAAAATCCATGATTATAGAATGTCCTTAAAATAAAATTGTTGAAAAGGATTTAGAAACTATTGGAAATCTAATATGGGAAAGTGAGATACTGAGAGAGGGAGGGGGGGGGGTGAATCAAATATCTACTGATAATTTGATTTTAAAATAAATTCTCTTGCATAACATAAACATCAAATTCAATATTGAAATACATCTAACAATCTAATCTTCATCCATGAAATTGAAAGATAACACAAATATTTTGGTTACCCAGAAACCCTTGAAAGGTAAAACTGGGGCGGGGATGACACCCACAAATATTCACTACTATAGTATTAAAGTTCGCATGTTAGGGCTACAAAGTTTGATCATAAAATGTTGATCAACCCTGTGAGGGGTTTGTCCCATTAAGAGCTAAAGACTTATACAATTTACCTTGTAAAATGATTTAAACTTACAACAAAGTAAACATTCGGTTAATAGATTTACATAGGCCTGTTAGGACCACTCTATTAAGAGATTTACCCTAATTCACCTATTAGAATGTATTGGTACCTGGTCCTTCAGTTTTCACTATGGGGTGAACCCACAATAGTGGGTTACACTTTTTTTCCTGAACGGACACTAAACTCTACATTTTGAAAAAACTTTCAGATTCAGATGCATATTGTTGTTAAACTGTTTGAAATAGGAAGATGAAGTAAATTAGAGTCTTTCAAGATTTTTTGTCTAGATTCTAAATATATATATTTTTTATTTTTTAATTGATTTGAATGGTTTTTTCTTTCTCCCACGAAAACTGGTATGTTGTTGAAAACGTCATTTTCAAAGAGTTACATTGTTTTCATAGAGCATAACTTTTTTTCTAAAATAGTTATCAATGCGATTCTTTCAAATTTAGTTTTTTAACATCCATATGGAGGGCATGCAATTGGTTTGATGAAATTATCATGATTATTGCATATTTTATTAACTTTTGAAGTTGAGTAAACCATAATTTTGACATACCTTGACTACATAGCTTATAACTTGTCGTGTATTTGTCCAATTTCACTTTTTTTTATAGAAACATAACTTCAATACCTAGGGCACATATATTTTTAAGATTTTTTTTCTCTCATTTATTGTTTTTTCCATAAGCGTCAAACATAGAGATAGACATATAGTGAAATATCTATGTTTAGTAAAACTAAAAAGACAAAGTCATAATAAAATTAAAATATATATTAACATTATAATCATTGGAAAGATTTTTCTTAGTAGTACCTTACAACATAGATAGGTTTGTCAAATGGATTCATTTGATCTACCAAAAGATAAAGTCAAAGTGATTTTTTGTCAGCATTTTAATAGGCGCGGAGGAGACTCCATTGTAGGTATGAATGGGGAGTATAGATGTTATATCAATATTTTTTTTATCTAAGAGGATTTGAGCTAACCATTTATAATTAATTCCTTCAAATGGAACCTCTCAAGGCTTAAATCATCATATTTTATTAAAAATGTGTTATTTCAGCAAAAATCAGCATGTCTAAAAAATTGTAACCCACTATTGTGGGACCACCCTGTGATGCTGATAATAGATCTTCTCCTTCCAATACTTATTGATCTCCTCAATTAGATATATCTCTTTTATTTCCTTCACTTCTTAGCTCGGTCACTCTAACTGATCTCTGCCTATCTAAAAAATGCTTCTTTGTTATGCATATATGAGATCCTTCACATTCATACTCCTCTCATACTCTCTTACATCATTTTAGGATTCAGATCTCATCTTATATAGACAAAAAAATATCTCCTTAGATCAAGATCAATGATCTATATTCTCTACTTATGCCACTTAAGCATTCCCTAAATCTAATTGGCTAAATAGATTACATAGGATTAATGATTACAAATCTAAGGCATAATTACCTCCGTGATTCCCTCAACAAAAAATAATTATTGTATAGATGTTGGAAAACAATAGTTTACCTAAGTGTTTGTGCCATTACAAACACATATGGAAAATCTGACTTGCTCAGCATATGAAGTCTCTGATAGTCGGCATTAATTGTTCTTCATATATTAGTGCTTGACATTAACACTTCTATACAACTCGGCATAAACTGCTCGGCTAATAATGAAGTACTCGGTGACCTCTGATTTGCTCAGTAGTAACTGCTACTTGGTAAATGTATGAGATACAAGTCTAGACATAACTCGGCCTTTACTATATGGCTCAGTCGTAGTGATGACCGACCAACATTTCCTAGAACATGACTAAGTGTAAGACACTAATTTAGACAAAAAAACTTAGAGATCAACAATCTCCCCCTTTGACATTAGTGGAAAAAAAACTTTGTCATGACATTAACATTACATTACAAGAGTACTTTATAATAAGAAAAAATCCCCTTAAGACTTTGACTCGGTCTTCAAAAGATTCTACACATATATGTATATAAGAGAGTTTTGACATACAATTGAATATATACACATTAAAAACTAGTATGTCATATCGTGATATTCATCCCTTTCTTGTATTTCTCTCTGTATGTAACATTTCAGTTCACTTATTCTTTTTTGTCATTTTCTCATGTCATTTCCCATGTTTCTTCTTTGAATTATATCATGGCATATCACTTCCCCCTTGTTTTTGTCACTTAAAGCTGTTGGGGTGTAGGGGTTTTGAAATATTTATCCAAAACTGGTTTGTGGAGCTACATTATCATACCTATTTGTATTTCCCCACCTGTACCTTAGAGACTCCAAAACCTTTATTTTTATTTCTAGCGGGGCAGCTAGATCCACTAGGCTCTTGACAATTGAGAGATGAGGGTCTCTCTACACTAACTCTTTTGCCATGACTAATTCCTTCTATATAACCTCAAGATGAGGTGTAAATTATCCTTTCCCTTATTTTTCCATCATTAGCCATCAACTTGGCTAATATTCCTTGTGCATGGAGCAATCTTGTGAAGTGGATGGAGTTGGAACTTGCATCCATGCTCAGTGAATGACCAGTAGACTTTAAGTCTAATTGCAGTTTGTCAACCAAATCTTGATTACCCTTATTGAAATCTTCAAAATTACATAACTTCTTATACAGAGAATGAGCATTCTTCTCAACTTCCTCTATGTTTTTCACTAAGGTAGAGAGTTCTACCTATTTCACTGCAATGTCAGTTGAAACCTTTTCAAGTACCTTGGTCTCAAACTTTCTCTAAGACCAGTGCGTGATTTTATCATTTGACTCACAATCATCACTATTCACCTTCTTAACAATTTGTACTAGTTGATCCAAGATAGGTTCCGACACATTCACATTATCCATTTCAAAATCTTCAATAAAAATAGCTTTTATCTCATGTAGGACTTGCTTTTGTTGATTCTCTCTTCTTAGCTCTTCTTGTTTTCTCTTCTTCTTTAAGAGATCTTACAATATATGAATTTTCTCATATGTTAAGTTATCAGTGTCCCACTTAGGAATCACTATAACTTCATCGAGTGTAACCTATATGCTAGGAGATTTATCCTTCTTCTTGTATGATTTCTTCCTCGGTGTATTCCCACTCAAAAAATGTATAAGAGATTCTATGGCCTCTTACTCCTTAGGATCTAGATTTTCCTTTTCTTTCTCTTCATCAACCTTTTTCTTTTCCTCCACATGATGACTTGTTATAACTAATGCAGACTTATCTGCTTGCTCTTTAATAGTCTCCTCGACTTGTTCTTTCTTTTCATCCTCGACAAGTGTATTCTCAGGTGTGATTATTGAATTGTCTTGTTTCTTAGTATTGGTACTCTATGAGGCATGCTATTCAATTATAACTGTATGAGGGCTTATTGGTATAGTGTCCAAACTTGATGTTTTCTCAGTCCTTGGATAATATTGTACTTGTATTAATACTAGATTGGTGCTCGGTAGAGACTTATTTGAGGCTGCCTCGACAAGTATTTGCTTATGAATTTCCTTCACAGTTAATATATTTGTCTTTACTGGGGCATCCTCAGTGATATCCACAATTGTGATCACATATTGTGATGTAATCACTTATACCTTTTGTCCTGCTTCTTTCTCTACAATCTATGGTTCATTGATATCTTCCTTATCATCGAACTCCACTTTACTGGATGTGCCTTCACTCGATTGTGCACTCTTGTCAATTATTAATCCAAAGATTATTTTCCACAACCTTGTGCTCTATTGAACAAAATCTTCAACCTTATGCTACAAAATAGAATATGCCCAGAGCTTTGGAAAAAACTTGTTTCTATACTGCTCCATATATTACTTTATGTATGTTGGGGATAGATATGGTATGACTTGAGCTAGAGAACTCTCCCTTATTTACTTCTAAGTCATCATGGCATACTGCCATTTATAATCTATTATCTTATATAGTTCTTCATGGATAAAATTCCCCTTTTGTAGAGGTGTCATTTTGAATGTACACAACATCTCAAGAATAGCCTCTTCCACTTTCTCTTTATCCCCATTGTTTAACTTTTCAAACTTTATTTGTTTAAAGAATGCTAATGCAACAGTGCTCTTGATATTGTGGCATATCTCATCCATAGTCAATTATCTTCTTTGTGATGGTACCTTATTCTTGGTATTCTCATTAGTATCTATTTCCTCATCATCATCATCTTTCTCCAAGATTAGCTTCCTTCCTGGTTTCTTGCTTCAGTTTCTTGATAGAGCCTTAGCCTGAACTGGTTTCCTCTTTCTTGATGCTGGGGTCTTCTTTTGTGGCTTAGTAGGTATGACAGTAGAAAATTTCCTTGTTCTCAGTCAAAGTACTACAGGAGGAGTGGGCTCTGGTTTTTGCAATTGTTTCTTACTAGGCTCGGCAACTAATGCCTTCTTGCCTTTCTTTGGAATTACAATCTCCTCCTCTTGACTTCCTTTTGATTCATTGGACTTATCCTCTCCTAACCCTTGTGTAAACTCAAGAGGTGCATCTTCCTCTTCTCCTTCTCCTAGGATCTTCTCTAATTTCTTTTCTAGATTCTTCCTTTTTCTCTTCATGGTTGCAGATTTCAATCCCATGGTTATCTTAGACTTAGCCTCCTCATAAGTCCCAAAAGTTTAATCTTTTCTATCAATTTCCTCAGCTAGTAAAGTAGTTATGGCTACTACTATCTCATCTATATTGACTTCATAAGGTAATGGCCTAAGCCATGATACCCTTGGTGTAACTACCTAAGCATATGTGAAATCAGTATCTACTAGGAAAAATGTATAACATTATAATACTTCTCTATTAGGGATATAGGAATCCTAATCCTCTTCCTCATTTTATTTTTGCACTCTAAAAAATAATTGTCCATCACACCATCAAAATTATCTCCTAATTGATCAATAAACACATTTATCTATTGGGTGATTGGTCCGTGCTTATTTCATACATCTCCAATAGTAGGAAAACTATTTTGAACATAGAAGAATAGACAATTAAGAAGAGAACCAAACTTACCCATTGAATTCTTTTCCTTTCTGATAGAAGTGATGTTCTTGGCAAGTTGTGTCAGTTGTAGCTTGACAAGATCATAAGTGTTATATTTCTTCACCATCTTCCATGCCTAGTCAACCATTATACAAGGAACACTATCTAGCCTACTAGATTGGTAGAATTTGTGAGCAATCACTCTCACTGCAAAATCTATTTCTGGATTAGTGATTGTAGAGATAGTCATCCCTCTTTTGTTCCATACCTTTTGAGTGTTTTCTTGTATAATTTCCTTACTCTAGCATATCATTGTATTTTCCCCTGTAAGACTAGGGTAACCAGTAACTTGGCGTATCATCTCCTTTGTAATCTTGACTGATCCACCCTCCAGCCATATCTTCATGTCATGGATTCGGCTCAACATAATTTTTATCCATTCAACCATAAAATTTTATGAGAAGTCAAGGGCATGAACTAACCCTCTCTCGAAAACCTTCTAGTGTTCAACCTTCAACACTCTGTTATCACATAGCTTATCATATGCTTCCCTCAGTTCATAGTCTTCTATTTCTCCAATCTTACACATGTAGCATGTGTATACATCATTAATCATCAGGACCTTATGTGGGATCGATGATAGGGCACCCATGAGATCTCCCGTCACTGCACTTTTAGGAATGACTTGAAATTTCTGCGGTTTGCATGCATCATTCCTTACAAATTGAAAATTTAATACTTCTTTTCCTTGATTCTTGACTACAGCTGATGATGTAGATGCCATATCTTCAAAATTTTAGGATTCAAATTATGAATTCGAGTGTCTCAGTAAATACCTTGTTAAATAGTCCTTAGATGTTTGGTGATGAAACATAGTAAAGATCTTCACAAATTATAGTTAGCACAAATAGCTCTGGTTAATTGCCTTGAAATCTCTTTGCAAATTCTCAAATCATTGGTGAAATAAGAATAAATAGTAACATTCTACTTTATAGACACCAAAAAGTTAGATTAGGGCTTCATTAAATGATCTATACATTGGGTAGGTGTTTACAACTATCTCAACCTTCTTATGTTAACTTGGTAAACATGAGCTCGGTCAATACCACCATTCAGTTTTAGCTCGGTACATATCACATCTCGACTATCATAGGAGCTTAGCACACACTAGTGACTCGGTCACTATTAACTTAAATACTGATGCTCGACATCAAAAGTGCAATCTAACTTCTTTCTCAAATTTGTACTAATGCATCTTAACTTATGAAAATATGGACTTTAACATATCAAATGTTAGGAAATGATGTAAAAGAAAGCATTGTGAGATTTAGTTCCTCTCATACCTTCTTTGCTTAGTTGAAAACAATGTGATTAGCTGATCTATTAGATTGGGTGACCTCAGGTTCACTAGCTCCACTACTGCTTGCTTTCTCTTTCTTTTTCCATGTCTTATTCATCTGGTTCCTCATCTATTCAATAGTCTCTTCATTATTGACTTATTCATTGCTCGGTATATGTGCACTCTGCAGTCTCTTTTTATGTGACCAATCTTGTTGTATTTTTTACATACCAAAATTCCACACATCCAACTCTAGATTTTCCTCTAAAATGTGTCTTCAAATAGTTTACTTTAATATGACCATACTCTCCACAATAATGACAACTATACCATGTATTGTAGTCCCAATTGTATGTGTTTCCTTTCCTAGGAGCTTTAGTCTACTTATTGGATGTCCATTTAGCTTTGGATCTATACTCTAGTTCTCTATGACCATATTTATGACAGTTAAAAAAATTTCCTTGAAATCTAGGTGAGGTATGTGGATTAATGACCTTTGACATGCATTCATGTGCTTGATGTCCATGTTTCTTGCAATTAAAACAATTTCCATTGAACTTTTTTTTAGAATTGGACTTACCATTTTTTTTTTCTATAGATGTTTGTCGTGTTTCCTGGATTTCCACAATGATGGAATGTAGGTTTCTTGTTCTTTGACTTTGTATTTCTTTGTTCTCCACTCTTTGATGATTCTCCTTCTTTAGTGGATGTTAGGTGCTCATCATGTCCTATCCAGAAGTATCACTGGATCTTCTAGGTGACCTTAATAGTTCTTCAAAGTGTTTCAAAGCTTCATTAGGCTTCTTTATCCTTTCATTGAGTTCTTTTTCAAATCATAATTCATTCTTCACTTGGCTATTCTTTGATCTCAGATTTGTGATTTCCACATCTTTCCTGCTCAACTCTTGATTAGAAAGTAATAGTTGATTCACCATGTCTAATTAATTGTTTGTCGACCTCTGCATGTCACATGTCCTTTCATCAAGTCTTATAGACATTTGTCTTTTGTCTTCTTCAGCCATTGTCTTGTCTTCTCTAGCTTTCTTTTTTTGTTCAATCACTTCACATAATCTTATTGATTAACTTTCATGTTCTCTCTTCAGATTTCTGATATCTTCACTCAGTATGTTGTTTTTCTCCAGCAGATCTATTATAGCTTTGTTACTTTCATTAGAATTACCATTTTAAAATAGACATCTAACATCTTCTTCTTGATATTGTGTTTCATTCTGTTGAATTTCTAATTCTCACCTACTTAAGGATCTCTTCAGTTTACTTCTGGCTACTTCAAGATGATGTAGTGCAAGCTGAATGTCAATCTTCTGATTCTCTATGATCTTTCCCAACTTATAAACCTCTATCTCCAAGACCTTAACTCACAAGTCATTAAACTTCTTTAAGAGACTTAGCTTTGATACCAATTGTTGGAAATCTAATATGGGAAAGTGATATACTGAGAGGGGGGTGAATCATATATCTACTGTTAATTTCATTTTAACATAAATTCACTTGCACAACATAAACATCAAATTCAATAGTGAAATAGATTTAGCATTGTAATATTCATCCATGAAATTGAAAGATAACACAAAGATTTTTGTTACCCATAAACCCTTGAAAGGTAAAATGGGGGTGGGGATGACACCCACAAATCTTCACTACTGCAGTATTAAAGTTTTCCTATTAGGGATACAAAGTTTGATCATAAACTGATGATCTAACCTATGAGGGGTCTTCCTTGCTAAGAGCTGAAGACTTATACTATCTACCTTTTAAAAGGATTAAACTTACAACAAAGTAAGCACTCGGTTAAGAGATTTACATAGGCCTATTAGGACCACTCTATTAAGAGATTTACCTTGATTTACCTATTAGAATGTCTTAATACTTGATCCTTCAGTTTGCACTGTGATGCTGATAATAGATCTTATCCTTCCAATACTTATTGATCTCTTCAATCGGATATATCTTTGTTATGTCCTTCACTATTTAGCTCGGTCACTCTGACTGATCTCTGCATTTTTAAAAAAATGCTTCTCTATTCTGCATATATTAGATCCTTCACATTCATACTCCTCTCATACTCTCTACATCATTTTAGGCTTCAGATAACATATTATATAGACAACAAAATATCTCCTTAGATCAAGATCAATGATCTTGATTCTCTACTTATGTCGCTTAAGCATTCCTTAAATTTGATTAGCTACATAGATTACATAGGGATTAATGATTACAAATCTAAGGCATAATTACCTCTGTGATTCCCTCAACAAACATTAATTATTATATAGATATCGGTAAAAATGGTTTACCTAAGTGTTTGTGCAATTACAAACACATATGTCAAATCTGGCGTGCTTGACATATGAAGTCTCTAACACTCGGTATTAACTGCTTGGCTAATACTAAAGTTTTCAGTGACATCTAACTTACTTAGTAGTAACTAATGCTCGGTAAATGTACAAGATACAATTCTATACATAACTCAGCCTTTACTAGAGGGCTTAGTCGCAGTGATGATTGAGCAACATTGCCTAGAAAATGACTAAGGGTAAGACACTAATAGACAACAAAACTTAGGGATCAACATAAACATCTAAAAAAATCCAAATGGTATGTGTAAGAGAGAGAGAGAATATTACATAATATATTATAATATAATATATAATAATATTATATTATGATATATTATATTATATTGTAATGGATTATTATATATTATGATATATTATATTAATAAATTATAATATAATATTAAAATATAATGAGGCATAAATTTTAAATAATATAATATTATAATATTTCATTTGATATTATAATACTTTATTGTTACATAATATAATCCAATATTCATAATATTATATTATTATATAGTATCAATTTTATGATGTGTTGCATATCATATATCTTATATGGATTGGGTATTCGATAGCTATCGTATACCCAATACCTATCGAATACCCAATTTGTTATATGCCTTGGTGTTTTCTTTGGCTAGGTTTACTGACACCTAGGCCTACCCAAAAAGTCAACACATCATTTCACATTTTTGGACATGTGAAATGGTCATTTTTTTCACATCGCTAGTTTTTAGCATACCATGATCTTGCACATACCCATGAACTTTGACCTATAAGGTGAATGAATTTAAACATAAGAAAATCTCCCTAACTTGTCTAATATGCATGACTCAAAATAACATAATATTATTTAACAACATAACTTGATTTTTTTAATCTAATCTATCTATACAAAATGAAGCTTTTATTTCTAACATGATCTATAAGACAATATTACCAACGAACGTCAAAATTTCTAACCAACAGAAAAAATGTTAACATAAAAATCAACACACATCACGACTATAAAATCAATTGAACAACTGGATACACTAATATTTTAAAATTTAACATAAATTCAACATAGAATAATAAAAATATGTATAATATCTACTTCCCTGACTAAACAATTTCAATAAGATTCATAACTTAATAATTTTATAAATATTCTAATGAAACCATATCATACCATGATTGATTCTCCATTTTTTTTAATCACCTAAAATCTTTAACATACACCTTGACTCAAAATTATTGAAGTATTATATCTTGACAAAGTCAATTAGATAAATTAAAAATGCTTATTATCTAAACTACAACAAAATCCAATGACAATCATTAAAGAACCAATTTCAACTAAAGCATAGCCTGTATTTTACAATTAAGATTTCTAATATCCCTTTGTAATATTGAGCTCTTTACCAAATTAACAAAATAAAAATTCCAAACTAAAAATTAAAGAATCACAATCTCATTCTAATTTCCTACTAATTTATAATACTAAACTATCAAAAGAAAATTTTAAACTACTAATAAAATAATCAAATATACAATTAGAAGATTTTCTAATCTTCAACTCAAGTAAGGAGAAAAACTAAAATAGGATTTTTAAATTCATAAGGAATTGATTCTTATTCTAATATTTTGTAATTTAAACTTTATAAGCCATTATGTGAGGATTCCATAAACCATCTTCTCTTCGCATGCCACTATTTTTGTCTCTTAAGGCTGAGGTTGATGGCATTTTTCAACAGATAGTGGATTTGGTTGGAAGACTTGTAGATGGATTTTGTTGGCTGTATCCCCCCTTCTTCTCATCCTTTACCTAATAATTGTTGTGGCACTCTCTCATGTATGCTAGGTGGGCCTTATGAAAGGAAAGGAACAACATAGTTTTCAATGTGAGATAAAGAGGAGACATTAAATCGTGATGGATATACATTTGTTCAATATAAAATAATATAATCACTAATTAGTTTCATACTTAATATACATTTGTTCAATATAAAATGATATAATCACTAATTAGTGTCATGCTTAAATGAATACAAAATCACAATTATAATTTACTAAGAACCTAATAACATCACAAAAATACTTGAAAATGGTAGAACATATCATAAGCATTAAAAAATGAATCATGGTAGATACTTGTATAATCAACATGGAAGAAAAAAGCTTCATTAAAGAATGGATAGAAAAGTTCTTATTTGTGTTTGTATTAATTGTGAATACCAATTTAGGATTTAGTGCATATTTTCAAATGTTGAAAGCTAAAGAAAATCGGTCAAATTTCATTGAAAACAATGTCATGTGCTTTGAAATGTCTTCTTGTCATCTTGAAACACCTAGAATTGCATTCATATGATTCCAGGTGATTCAACTTAAAAAATATTGTCACCTACCCCAATCTGTACACAGATTAGTTTTCCCTAATCTGTCGACATATTGGTTTAGGTTTTGATTTAAATTTTGGTACATTATTATTTGTTATGGTTTCATTCTAACATGAAAGTTAGGTTAGAGCACATTATTCATTACATTTGTAAGAAGGGGATAGGTACAATCCAAATTAACTATTTTAGCATTATGATTAGCCATACATATTACAATCTTTATTCAATGGTGTAAAATATGCAACATTTTATCTACTTGGAGAATTGTATTCTCAGAGGAAGGGGGCAGGTAGGTTTCAAGAGATATTTTCAATCTATTGGCCTAATTTTACACGTTTAGTCATCTTTGAGGAGGTTTGTGCAAGGACCTTTCCCACTTGAAAGGAGGTTTTTCTAGGTTGAGGGTAGCTTGAAGTAGGGCAGTAGTATTTTCTAGAGCTTTGACAACTACAAGAATGATGATAAATGCAAATTTGAAGTGAGTGCAAAAATTGAGGCCAATAAGGCCAAGTTAATTATAAAGGCAAAATTATTTGTTTCAATCACAAGTCTAATCTTAGGCATATATATTACAATCTTTATTCCATGGTGTAAAATATGAAACATTTTGTCTAGATGGAGAATTGTGTTCTTAGAAGAAGGGGGAGATAGGTTTCAAGAGCTATTTTTAATCTATTGGCATAATTTTACACATTTAATCATCATTGAGTAAGTTTGTGCTAGAACCTTGCCCACTTGAATAGAGTTTTTTTTAGCTTGATTTTACTTCAAGACATGAGTTGTAGTAGTTTCTAGAGCTTCAAAAACTATTGGAATGATGATAAATACAACTATGAAGTGAGCACAAAGGTTGAGGCCAATAAGGGCAAGTTAATTATAAATGCAAAGTTGTTTGTGCTAATTAAAAGTCTAATCTAAAGATCTAGTTAGGGAACTTTGTCATATTCATGGTGAAGGGTTGTGAAAGTTATTATAGGTTTTTGTTAATGTAGTAGTGACATAATTAAGGCTGGTGCAATCACTAATTACCTCATTGTTGCCGACTAGGATGAGGTTTGAGATCTTGTGGCAGAAATCATATTGGCCAAGTATATGCTAGAGATTATGGAGGATAAATTAAGTAAAATTTATTTACCAGGTGTAGAAGAGTTCAATTGGCACACTAAAAAATATGTTGAATGTGGTGGCTTGACAATGTTGTTGATGACTTGTTAAGGTAGGCCATTTTGCAGGCCAAAATTTATAAGGTAATAGAAATGTCTAATTTTCTATTGAAGGATTTTTTTGCAAATTTACAGAAGGTTGGCCATACATGCCATAGTTCAGGTAGATGATTATTATTATATAAAGATTCTCTAGAGTCTCTAAAAATGGAAAGATCACAATCAAGAATTTTGGGAATTAGGTAGATGATCAAGCAATAGATAAGTACTACATTTCAATTTGTTTCTTAATAGAGTACATAATCTTATGGAAAAACAAGTGGTAAAAAATTAAACAACATTTTTACCACTTTTAAAGTGCATTTTTATGCCCCATTGCAATTTAAAAGAAAAAAAAAGGAGAGAGAGTATTTAGGGAAATTATCATAACAAAATATACGATTTTCTTAAAACATAGTAGAAAGGTATATATACATGAAATAACAAATTTTTAACCTACTTCAAGAGCAAAAGAATTTAAAAATAATACATTTCAATTTTAGGGCAAAAGCCAAAAAATCAATATTAATTTGTTTTCATTTATTTATTTTTAGCATTTTTATTATTATTGTGCATATTACACCAATGGATGATGAAAAAACTTATGTTCTAATGGTTCATTGTATTGAATCAAAACAATCCACAAGCAACTTTGAAATTCAACAGAAAAAAGGTCAAAGTACTTTGCGAAATTGTTAGATTTCCTACTATATTATACACAATGAAACACAAAAATCCACAAACAACTTTGAAATTCAAAAGAAAAAAGGTCAAAGTACTTTGTGAAATTGTTAGATTTCCTGCTATATTATAAAGAGAAAATAGACCATTCCATTGATCTAGAAGCATTAAAGAGAATCTTATTTCTTTTTAAATTTGCAGCTCAACTTCAAGCAATTATTTGTTTCTATATAAGGTTGTCCTCAAACATTACACAAATGCATGTTTTTTATTTTAAAGGTTCTAATACATTTTTTTTTCTTGTCATTCATAGGGACATGTTGGTGCTACAATCGCATATGGAGCACTTATTTTCAAAATTAGAATTCATACTTTATATTAATTATTTAGTTTGTCTGGTATAAATTTGAACTAATAAATAACATTTTCTAATCACTTTTAACACTTGCAAAAAGATTTTTATTGACAAGGCTAACTGCACAGTTATGCTAGATGCCATCCAAGGAAAGGAAGATATAGGTCTTTGGTACTGAACAATCTTTTTAGTAGAAAACAAATGGCCAGTTACTAGTAAACACCCATAATTTGTAGTCTTTAACCAAAATAAAATTAATTCTTTGTTAGTCAACAATGATCAATATATACTTATTAATCATTCATTTGATTTGTCTTGTCTACAGTTAATAAATCAAAATGATATCCATGATAGTCAATGTCTATCTTCTAAAAATAATATAGTTAATTATGCTTCTTAATAGTTATTTTTTCACATTTCACTGATCTTTAATGCATGTAAATCAACCCAGTTTTATTGGCTCTCACATATAAAATGGTCCTAGAAATAAAAAATCTGACCATTCTAATATATGTCTTGACTACTTTTCATAGTATATTATAAAAAGTCTGTTGAATATAAACTTGCATGTGAACTCAATACAGCTTATGAAGCCATAACAAAATTTAAGGAAGAACTAGGGAAAAAATAAATATAATATTCTAACATGAGAGGTTAACCATTGAAAACTATGTTTAAAGTGCATTTTTTTTATGATAGCTCTAATTCACTTACATATATGTTAACCAGTAGAAGAATTCATAATGTAAAGTTATCATATGATTGATCATGAAATTTGGTCTCTAGGATGCCCTATCTCAAGTCTTAATGAAAATAATACATTGTTCCATTTCTTTATCTTGGGTCTTTTGCCTTGATGTTTGATTGGAAGTATATGACAAATTGCGAGAGGCGTAATTCATTGAGGTTATCTCTTTATGGGGAAAAAAAACCAATTGTCCATTAGTTATGACCATGTGTATCATTGTTACACGTGAGCTTTGATTTTTCATTTATATTTTTCTTTCCCTATCTCTTGCAGGAATGCAAAATATTAGCACAAATATGTCTTTCTTTATGTGGATACAATAGAATTGATATAAAAAGGTGAATTCCTCATGTTGAACTAGTTACACATAAGAAGAGTTAAGTAAAAATTTGAAAATTAAAAAAAATACAATACCCTACACAATAATTATTAGTAGAAAAGTATGTTGTGACATATTCACACATCGTCCATGGAAGATGGGATCCCCGGTCCTTTTTTTTGCTTCAAAATTTTCATTCTATTTCTTTGGTAGCTCTAGCCCAGTCTTCTGAAGTTCCCAAGATCCAATTGAGAAGTGGTAACTTTTGACAAGGTCTTTAATCAAGATCGGTTTCCTTCGTTTTGAGATTTCATGTTTGAGGTGTTTTATGATTTTGAGTTTTGAGGTTGAGTTCTCTAGATATAAACTAGTGAAACTTCAAGTCTTTGTGAAGCCTTTTTTTAATCATTTTGAGTTACAAATGAACACAAAGAAGGAAGTCTTGAAGAGAAATTTGAAAGGAGCACTATGAATTTTCTTAAAAGAGTGATAGAGGACTTGTAAATGTCCAGAAGGGGAAAAATATGAAATTAGCTAAGTCCATGTCGAAGAGTTGTTCCTAACGTCTTAAGGTGTTAATTTTGAAATCATTTCTACAATTTGGGATGAAGATCTTGGTTGAATGACCAAAGCGGTCCAATGAAATTCTATGTTGTATGAATAATTAGAAAAGGAACTCCAAAATCAAATGCCAAGATTCCAAAGAAGTCTGATTTGTACCAAAAGCATTAAAAGTCCATTAGCATGGTGAATATGCACCCTAGGTGCAGAAAGGTATTTGTTGTGAAAGTAATTTAAGGTCCTCTAGTTTTATTGTGTTTGTACCTAGCAAGCACCATTCCATCAGTTTTGAGGAAAAATTTAAAAGTTTGGGAGTTCCATTAAGGAAAAAGAATCCTTTATGGTTTGGTCTAAATCACACACAAAGGAGATAAAAAAAAAGTGATTTAAATAAAATAAAATATGGAGATCCTATACAAACCTAAAAAAGGCCATATCCTCATATACTAAAGAAAATTATGAGAAGTCATAAAAAACCCTTGTCTTCATCCAGCAACACCTGAGCACGAGTGATGACATTCTAAAGAATTCAGATACATTACCATGCCAAAAGAGAAATTTGTTCAAGTATCTCAAAACCCTCAATAGCACTAATTCATCATGGATGATAAACCACACTCAATAACACAACTTTAAATTTTGATTAAAAGTTGTCATTGTTAAAAATTTCATAAATTTGTTATTTTATGTGTTGAGAATCCAATAGATAGGTTTTAAAATGATGTATGTAGGTTATAGTAAAATGATTTACTAAATATCTACCCAGTTCTTCTAGACATTATTCAACAAGGACGATATTGTTAATGTCTAGAACAAACAAAGTTGCTTGGAATGGCATGGGACATAGTAGATGGTAGATTTATTTTAATTTATAAATGAGTATTGTGTGGATTGTATTTCTTGGTTTTTGATTACTTAACCATTTGTATAGGTTGACCTTCCCTCTTTTTTGGTTTTTATTTCTCAAGAAAATTATTGTCCTACTCTACTATGTTTATGTTCTCAAAAGCAATATGCATGAATCATCATATTAGAAAAAGTCGAATTAAATTTACACGATCAGATTTTTAAAATGGTATAAGTAATAGATAATGTACAAATGTTTTTTTTGTGAAAAATAAAATGCATCAGTTGTTTTGGATTTTTTTGTGAGAAAAAATTCAAAAGAGGAAGGGAGTTTTTAAAAATTTGTGAAGGTCTTCTTATATTTTTAGATGAAATTTGTAAATTTGGCTATGTTTTTTTCATATGTATATTGGTAACAATCATATCAATGCTAGTATATTTGGTGTTAGATATGAACGTTTTCCATTTTTTATTTGTTGTATCATTATTTGTAAATTTTATTTGAAAAAAAAAAGAAAAAATGAGGGTTTTTTATTCTTCACATGTGGTGTTTTTTATGTTAAATGATTTATAATGTACTTGTTTTTAAAATTAGTGTTCATAAAAATATTATTTTTGTATTTGTTGTGAGTATATTGCTAACAATTACATCAATGTCTTCATATTTGGTGCAAGAACGAACTACATGTTTTGCCAAGTTTCTATTCATTGTTTTGGATGTGGTTATTTGTTATTTATTTTATCATTATTTGTAAATTTTATGTGGAAAAAAAGGAAACAAAAGAGGGATTATTATTCTCTGTATGGTGACTTTTATCTTAAATTATTTATTGAATGATCTAAGCAATGTACTTGTTGTTTAAATTAGTATTTTTGCTAATATATTTTTAAATTTTTTTTATTAATCAAGCTCTGCTTAGGGGGAAATACCCTTTATATTGCTGAAATAGAACTTACATATGAAATAGGAGATATCTCTCCAATTACAAAACAAGCTAAGCTACCTGACTCAATGATACAGATAACCAATCCCGTTGCCAATGGAGATCAGCCTAGCTGCTACTTCTGTTGGAAAGAGTTTATCATTAGCCTAATAGAAGGCCTCAAATTTTCTCATATCATACTCCTTCACTATGCACATCATGTACAACTTCTAGGCCTTCTTCATAAGTTTCTTCTTCCCTTCTGCTTCAAGACAAAAATGGCCCAGCATACAACCATCAGAAAGGTTGATGTCTATCAAATCCATAGCATTAGCCACCTCCAAGTATATCTCCTCTGCAACCATTTTGTGAATCATGCCATTAGCACTCAACAGGTTGCCCAAGACTTGGATGATGGGCTGAAAGAGATCCACTATGGGCCTCCCATCATGTATGTGGCCTCCTGACTAGTATTGAACCCCCAATAAGACTATCATGGCCACCTTCTCCTGTTCGTTGGCATGTTTGAATATCTGGTTGAGCTGCTCTTTCGACGTCTCCACCAGTGACTCCTCCTGCTTGCACCAGTAGTTAATTCCCATGAAACTCGCCATTTTGCTACTGCAATTTTGGTGAAGATGCAGTTCCTTATAATGTGCTTGGGTATATCCTGCCTTTGTTTCGGTCTTGCAAAAATCTATAAAGCATATACGAAGGACTGAACATGAGTGGTTGAGGGCCATGTGAACTAGTACTAAGACATTGATCCCTATGTCTGACTGCCACCTCCCTCCCGCTGAGCCATCAAAAACTATCTGTGCTATCCAATCCCTATTCTTGGGAGTGAGGCTATGTCACCCATAATGATTTCTTGTAGCCCCATTGGAATTTGATCGGGTATTTTTGTAAATATTATTTTAGTTGAGGAATTGACATATTTTTTTTTGTTGAATCATTTAAAAATTTGTAAAATGTAACCAGGTGTTTTTTAAAATAATATTTGTATAAATTTTGTAATACAAGTGTTTAGGAAAAAGTGGAAAAGATAGCAGTTAATATTTATTAATATAGTTATAAATCAATAGGTGTTGAGAATTTTTTATTTTAGTGAGAGAAACACACATATTTTTAAATGAAATAAATAAAAAATAATTAAGCAATTTATCCAAAGACATGAATACATGTAAAACATATGGCAATACCATTGACTAAATGTAATTACAAATTTTGTTACATTTCATCAAATAAGACAAATGCAAACAATGGGTCATCTAACATGTTGTTTTGTAAATGTCTTACTTGAGATAAAATTTTATTAAGTATTAACAAAAACAATGATGAAAATACGTCAACCAAGAATATAAAAGAGGAGATAAAGATACATCACACTTGGTGGAAGATTAATTAATGTAGTGCTAAATAATCATCTATATCTTGTCTAATAAGTGGAAGAAAGGTAGGATGTAGTGGGTAACATCTATGCTATGTGGAACCCATGGAACCTACAAAAAAATACAATGATTAGTAATTGTTTATTAGACAACATTGTAAACAACATAATTTTGATATGGAAGAAGAAACATAGAACATAGCAAAGGGAAAATAGTAAGGAAGTGAAAATTGAAAAAATGTTCTTTGTTGTTGGGTGGGAAGATGAGTTTCAAAGAAGGAGCCAATACGAGAGCTAGTTTGTTGGAGTTAAAATATTCAATGATATTTATCATGTCATCACCCACAAGAAAAGGAAAAAGAATAGAGTAGCCAAAATTTTGGAAAGATAATATGCATATTTAAGAAAAGAAAACTAGGTGAAGTGTGGAGAATATTTATTGATGTTTTTTATTAAGGTAAAAAAAAGTTTTGATGGGGCATTGAAATCCAATACAAGAAGATTTTGGCAGGATGTGGACCCTAAAAACAACCAGCTACAAAGGATAGAATAGATACAAATAGAAGTCAAGCACCACCCATAAATAATTAGTAGCCTAAAAGATAAAATGAGAAAAAAAAAACTATTACAAAACTAAAAAGAATATTTTATCAGGAATATTTATCGATGTTAATGGGAAGAATATTGAGTATTAAAGTCGAGAGAGGAAAATCTCAACCTCTACCTCATGCATCTAGACTCTGGAAGCTTTAGTTCTATTACGAAGTTAAAAGTAGTGGAAAATGTTGATGGTCTTCCTATGTGAATTCTATTTTATTATCCTCACGCAAAACAATGCATTGGTTGTTATACTTCATCATGCATTATAGTTCTAATAGCTTCAAAGAGAAATACTAAGAAAGTGAAAATAGTAAAAAGTACTTTGTTGTTGGGCATGAAACTAAGTCTCAAAGAAGGAGCCAATAGGAAAGTTAGTTTGTTGGAATTGAAATCTTCAAGAAAATTTATTATATTGTCACCTAGAAGAAAAGGAAAAAGAATGGAGTAGCCAAAATTGTGGAAAGAAAATATGCATACTTAAGAAAATAAAATGGGGTGAAGTGTGGAGAATATTTATTGATGTTAATCAAAAGAATATTAAGTATTAAAGTCGAGAGGGGAAAACCTAAACCTATATCCAAAACATCTAGAATCTTGAAGCTTTGGTTGCATTAGAGGCTATCTATATACCCATCAAATCCATGGGATCAAGACACATTATATGCACACTCAATTTGGATATGTTGCTTTGTTTAATACTAAGTTAGGATTAGGTGATTTCAGAGTAAAACCTATTAGTATTATAAGGTCCAAGATTATTGAGAGGTGGGGGGAGGGGGGGGGGGTGGTAAATCAATAATATTCCAATGATTAATATTTTATTAACCATTCAATAACATTAAACTACTAATAACTATCCAATAATAAATAATGAAACAAGTGAGACCATACAAGCATGCAACACAAGAACACCAATATTTTTTTCTTGGAAACCCTTGGTTAGAGGGAAAAACCACAATAGGAATTAGTACCCACAAATATTTGCACTCTTGTGAAGTACACCTTGTTAAAGGCTTAGTCCTGTTAAGAGCTTTACAAATGCCCTATTAGGAGACCCTATTAGGAATCACCTGATTAAGGGATTCACCTCTAGATCTATTAGGAGCTTTTCCATATTAGGAGTAACTTGATTAAGGTATTTAGAACCCTAATCAAAGAGTCACCTAGTTAGAGGATTTCAACTCAAGACCTATTAGGATATACTTGGTTAAGGGATTTTATTCGAGAACCTGTTAGGATTCAACAAGTATAATGATCTAAGAATAGAACTCCTCCTTTTCTAGTAAAGATCCAATTAATCTCAAACTTCTTCTTCTTGTAGGCTATCTTCACCCTTATCTCAACCATACCATGACATCCACGATATATAACTTCACAATTTATCAATATGAATATAAATATCTATTTCACTAACTAGGATGACCACGACCTTAAACAAAATGTATTACATTTAGATTTCACCATTTAAGTCTTTTGTGCTTCACCCTAGTCCACTAAAATGTATTACCAAATAGTAAAATGCATTTACAAATCTATGTAGGCCTCCAAATGTACTTACATAATGATTTGATCAAGAATAGTCAAACTCCTTGACTTTTCCAACACACTTTCAAAAGCTTGATAAATTCTATCACATCGAACAATGTGAGATCACATAATCATTAATAATAAAATCAACCACATTACCATGACACTTAGAACACAAAAATGTTTATTGCAATCAACCACAACATCATCAGTTGAGGATCTAACACCAGTTGTTCCAAAAAAAATTCCATTCTACACAAAGTAATCTTTTGGTTATTAAAACAATGGCTTGTGATAGTCCAATCATGTTGCAGTTGAGATCAATCTCATGGCTTAGTTAAAATAATTTTGACTGAACCACAACACCTGAATCCTCACTGATTTGATAGAATACTCAAATCATTCATCATTTGTCATTGTATTTTCTTCTAGATACTTTTTCAACTTTTTATCGATCATAACTCTCTCCATTCATATTTCCAACCTCTGAAATCCAACATAAAACATCTAGAGACTACTCTAAGTCTCCCATAAGAGCCACACACTCCAATTCCTTTCTTAATACTTGATAATTAGCAGCACATAAAGAACACTATCAACCAAAACAACACTAAGTTGACATCAATGACAACACAATAATTGATCATCTTGTCATCAAACCTGTACCACACAAAATTCAACAATCTCTACATCAGTTATGCCAAAAATCTCCCCGTTTTTCATTGATGGAAACACCACAATATAATCATGTTAATATTACAAACTTCCTGATAACAATTACTCCCCCTTAGTTGATGCTTTTCTCTTTATAGCTCTCTATCTTCTTCTCCCTTTTAATCTTCTTTTGGTAGTCATATCTCAATTCTTCTGCCAAGTCTTCTCCCCCTTTCTACAACAACTCCAAAAGAACCACATAGCATAGGTCACCTTCTTCTGCAACAATCTTCTTCTCATCTGACTGCTCCCCCTAAGGAGTAGTCCCCTTAAGACTAATCCATAATGAAAAAAATTCAATGAATCCACGAGATTGATGCTGCAATAATAGATCTTAATTTTGTTCAAGTGGGGGTATAACCCCTATCTTGCCTCTTAGATATTCAAAGGTATTCTTGGGTAGTGGCTTAGTAAATATGTCTTCTATCTATTCCTTTCTTGGTACATATTACAACTTAACTTCTTTCTCCTACACTTTCTCTCTCATAAAATGATACTTGATTGTAATGTATTTTTTCTTAGATTACATCATTGGATTCTTTGAAATGTTATGTACACTTGTATTATCACAATAAATAGTTACCAGTTTAGTTACCTTCTCTTTGATTCCTTCTAGGATCTTCTTCATCCATGTAATTCATGTACAGTTGATAGAAATTTTCACATACTCAGCCTTTGCGATATATTGGGAAATATGTTTTTTCTTTTTGGTTGACCATGTTACAAGTCTTCCTCCCAGGAAGAATACTCCTCCACTTGTACATTTTCTATCATCAATGTTTCCTGGCCAATCTGAATTAGTAAACACACTCAAGGAGAAATCACCTTTATGTGCATACCATAAACCATAGTCTTCAGTTCCTTTTAAGTAACTAGATATTCTCTTCACCACCACCATGTGGGATTCCTTAGGATTTTCATGAAATATAGCAACTATCCCAACTGTTTGAGCAATGTATGGTCTTCTATGAACAACATACTGCAACTTTTTTTTTTATCATTGACTTGTATAAGGTTTCATCCATGACACTTGAATCATCATCATTAGACATCTTGCATCCAATCACCATGGGGATTCCAATTGGCTTGGAGTCTTCCATTCCAAAGGTTTTGAACACTTTATACACTTAAAGATTGACATAAATATCATCCTTTAGCTGTAAAATCTACAATCCAATGAAGAACTTAATTTATCAAATCATTGACATTTCAAATTCTTTCTCCATCTCTTCTACAGATGCCAAACTCATTTCATCATTTCCACCAAAGATTATGTCATCCACAAATACTTCAACTAACAATAACTCGTCACCTTCAACCTTAAAGTATACATTGCTATCTTCGTTTATTCTTCTGAAACCAATCTTAATAAGATAAGAGTGTAGCCTTTCATATAATGCTCTAGGTGCTTGTTTCAGTCTATATAGTGCCTTTTGTAGGTTGCACACCATGTCCTTGTTATTTTTCAATGCAAACCCATCTGGTTGTTCTATGTCTACCTCTTCTTCAAGAATTCCATTTAGAAATAGTTTGCATTATTTGTGTTGTCCTACTAACAATCACAAACAATATTAATATTTTTTAATAATTCTGATCATTATTTTAAAATAATTGTTTATATTTTTAGATTATACTAAAATAAAAATTTTATATTTCAAAAATTGTAATAAATATTTTATTATAATATTTATCAACCTAACAAAAATTAAAATATAGAATTAATTTTTTATATTTAATTCATGATAAGTTGTAGTATAAAAATATTATAAATTCATAAATCTTATACCATCATATATTTTTTAATTATAATATATTGTATAGATTATTTTCTATTTGTTAGAGTAAATAGTTGTTCTGATTAATGGAAAAATAGGTTTTGAATGGGCCCTGAAACCATGTACAAATAGTTTTTGATAGGAACTGTAACCCCAGGAAGAATAGGAAGAATCGGCTCTGAACTAAGAGAAACAACTAGGGGAAAAAGAAGAACCTTTCAGCACTCCCCAACACATAGTGCCAGCAAAACTACCAGCAGCACAACACCAACAAGAGAAAAGCAACCAAAAAAAGAAAAACACTAAAGCACAAGCTTCTCAAACCAAAAGTGTAAAGCCAAAGCTTTACATCAGCAACATATAATTAGGGTTTTCAAGCTCCCTAAACCAGAGATATGGGTTTTAATGGCTCCCAAAACCAAACTAGGTTTTATGGAAGTAAAGAAGATTCCCTTTACAACAACCAGCAAGTCTAAAAATTGGAATAATCCACCCTATCAGAGCCCAAGCATAGAAAAAATAGTAGCTTAAACATATAAGCAGATAAGGCTTCAGCTGCACCTTGAATTTAGGGTTTTGAAAGGCTCCCCCAACCTTCAACAAGGAGATGGGAATGAGGATAACTCCCCAAACCACCAAAGCACAACCTACCAGGAAGAATGAACAACCATCAAAGATCTCTGACACAACAGAATCATTCCCGCAAAGGCCAAACTCACCAATAATGCTCCAACCCACCTCTTTCACCCAACAACAAGCCACCTCAATAGGCTGAGCCTCCACCTCAAAAGGAACTTCTGCCTCAATAGGAAGCAGGAAAGAGGTGTTAAGAGGGAAATAAACCTTCCCCTCGATAACAGCTTCCTCCTCTATAGGAAGTAGGATAGAGGAGTAGAGAAGGGGAGAAACCTTAATCTTCCAATAATCCCTTGAATGAAACCCCACCTCAAAAGGGGTCTGTACCACGAATAGGGGAAGGAAGAAATACCAAAAAACACAGAGGCCAAGCCAGGGATGATCGAAATAGCAGTGAAAACTGGTCCATCTTCTCGAGCAAGGAAAGGATTTACCCATGACACTTTGAACAATGCCAATAGAACCAACTCCTCTTTCCCAAACAAAAACAATGAGCATAGAAACCTAGAAAGAGGCCCACACAAGATGGTACCAGAGAGAAGCCAACACAAAAGGATCCCAAAAAAGGATCCACAGCTGCCACCCACCAACTCTAGCCATCGAAAGAAAGAAGGAGGGAATCCTCATCAAAGAAAAGAGATGAGCCCACCGCAGACCCATACCAGGGAAAAACCTCTTGTCACTGGCCTCAACAAACTCAAGAAAACAAAGGAGAGAGCGCACAATGCATAAGCAAAAGCCCTCCATTGAGTTCTCACAGCAAGAAAAGCCACCTTCCATCAATAGATCATGCAAAGCCCCAAGTGGATCACCAACATCTGTGTCTAGATTGCCATCATCTGAGTCACCCTCTTCATCTTGGATGCCTGAAACCCTAGCCGCTGCTTTCCCGCTCTCGCTTGCCATTGCTCTCAATTGAGGATATTTGGACTAACTAGAGTAAATAGTTGTTACTATTTACTCTTTAATAAGGTTTACTTAGATCAATACATTTATTAGGTAGATGGATATCATTAAGTCCTATTTGGAATCTAACTCATCTAAGAGGATATTGTAAAGTTATATCAGAACTCTACTTCCTCCAGGTTGAGACACTTGTTTCAACCTAGTCCACTCTACCTATCTACTCTTGCCTATTTAAGCAGAGCCTCTATACATTTTTAAACACCTCATTATTTCATTGCAATACAACTCTTGTGTTGATTGTCTCTTTGTTCTGGAGGATGTCTGTAGACTAGCTCCTGGGTATAGAATGACCTAAGTTCATTTTTTTTAGTTTTGAGGTCTTTGGTTTCTTTTTGTAGTAAACCTGAGTATTTGTAGATCTATGTTATATTTTATTTGGCCTATTATCTATCTGGTTCTTTAATCAGTCTTAAGGAGTCATTGTTCTATAATTTTGCCTATGGTTTGCAATAACATATTTGTTGTCTTAATGCTTTGCCAAATTTTCATCTATGTTATCTATGTGGATTTTCTTGAGAAATATTTTATTTTCTGAGTTTATTCACTTGGCTAACTACAATGACTAATAGGTTCCACTAATATCTCCCCTATTTTAGGTGATATGCATTCATGAGGAGATTTGTTTTAGGATTAACTAACAGTTTCTCCTTGAATAGTATATTCTTCCCTCCTTAGTCTTTGTTGGCCAATGCCTCATGAGCTGCATATAGGATGTATATTTATTGAGTGGCTATACCAATGCAACTACTTTATTTAAAATGGAGGTGGTTGATGGCATGGATGCCTGGTTAAATCAAGCTTTCTTTCTTATATCAAGATTTGGGTTTGAGTCAGCCCATTCACCCGTTGGTTAGCATACTTTTTGTTCATAGATTAATAATTCCCTCTACACCGACAAATTGTCCAAACTTTCATAGTGCCATCCACTTCAAAAAAAATCCTTTTTTTAAACCTGAGCATTGTGGAAAATATTTGCATTCCCAATAATAGCCCCACTGCCACCAAATTTAGCCACCTCCTCATTCTCCTTGGTGATACCCAAGCTTCTCCCATATGAAAGGTACCGATTCTCTACTCAACATGTCAAACTCTGACATAGAGAAAGAAATCCCATCAACATAGTCAACAAGTCGAGCTTCAGGGGAAGATCAATAGTATGGTAATGATGTTGCCTTCTAAAGGTAACATTTTCTTTGCAAAGGGGCACATTTAGGCTATTGGTGGGCCCATGGTCTTTCTATGCATGACCTACATTCATCATTGACTGACAGTTTATTATTGCATATGGTTTCTTATGAGGATGACTTTCATGATGCCTCACTCCTATATTTGTTGATCATGTGGTGCTTGCAAGGAGATCTACAAGATCACTACTACCAAGTGACCTCCAAGAAAGAGAATGACCCACGTGGCCCTCTTCCTAGTATTGGTTCACCTTTAATCTGATTGAATCTCATTTTTTATTAGGCACAAGAGAGGCTCATGTTCACTTTTGAAGCATCTTTGACAACAAATCCATGTCTAAATGTTTTCAACATCGAGCATAGATTCAATGAGATCTGCATCCTCCATGATATGGCCCATTGTCTTCTATTGGTCATTGTGAAAAATTAGATCCTCCTTATTTCCTATTTGGGAGTTATCTTTTCATTACAAAGTAGCTCATAGTTAAGTTTGTTTTTCTGGCACATCAACTTGGAGGAAACCTTATCAACAAGCCATCCCAGATCATTTTTCCATTTTGTCATGTTGGGTCAAGTTAATGCATTCAAATTCATGCTAGGTCAATTTCATTAAATTTCTTACTCATCACACTACTTGAAAGGCTGATGTTGAGATCATTTTTGGTGGGTGGTCTTATCTTTGGTAAGCCACACAATGACACAGTATAGGTAAGGAGAATCCAATTAAGGATAGTCCAAACGTGTAGCCAAACACCAACAATGCAGAATAGCACAATAGGACAATGTTTTAACTGAATTTTCATTAACATGCCCGATTGTAAGGCCTTTTGGGTTAGGGCCAAATACAATCAAAATTATTTTTGCAATCTCTTAGCTAGTCCATCTCTAAAACAAATCAACAACTAATGGAAACCCTAAGGTAGATATAAACTTGAGCTCACAAGCCACCAAGCAATCTCCTTGTCTCCAAGCATGCAAACCACTAGCTCTGATATTACAACTATCAGATAAACAATTTGATCTTCAAGATCTTGTAGGATCTAGATCTATCCTTCTATCTTCTACCTCTACTGACTCCCTAAACATCTACCCAAATATTCCTTATATACATTTCCTCAACCACAAGTTGGCTGGAAGAAATATTTAACTCCTAAGCCAAGTCAGCTTCTATTACAAACAAATATTAAATGCAACAATAGTCAGCTCTCAAATAGCCTTACAAACAATTAATTCTCAATGTCGGCCTCTAGATCTACATGGGAGAATACAACAAAAGCTACCAACAATAAATGCACCAAGTCAGCTAACCAAATCTTCAAGAACTCCAGTCGGTAAACCAAAACTACCGAGCACCAGAGAAACAACCAAGCACCAGTGAAACAACCAAGCAACACAAATATCACCAAGAAAGCATGTCGACCAAGTACCATAGGCATCACCAGGTACAAGTTCCACCGAGCACTAGAGGTTTCACTGAGTTCCTTCAGTGACCAAGCTTCCTTTAATAACTGAGTAACACATAACTAATTCAACACACCACCATGCAGATTTGTCGATTACCCTAGAATGCCCCTACATCAGACACCCTAAGTTTGAAAAGATGGTCTCATAGGTTGGAAGAGCATCTTCTGGGATTTAGCACATAAACCCTAAACTAGTTCCTCACATACAAGCCCTTCAAGTCTTCACCTTGCATACTCTTCTACTTCTATTTCCTCTATCTTTTCAAGTCTTTTCTTGATAACACAAGTTTGTTCTCCATACTAATCTATCCCTTCAGAATTCTTCAACTCATCTCGGCTACCAAAGCTCAAGTTTATCCTACCGAGTATTGTATCCACCAAAAGCATCACAGAAAGCTTCATGTTATTCTTCTCAACAATAAAAAAGTTCTTGAGACAATCATACATAGCTCTACAATGATACTACCAAGGTCTAACAAGCAATATATGACAACTATTTATCTCCACAATATTACACAACACTTGATTCTTATACTTGTTAATATGATTTAGAACAATAAAGAGGGGGGTGAATTAGTTGTTCTCAGGTCTAGATGTATAAAAAAAACTCTCAAACAAATTCATATCTAATAACCAACAGCTACTCAGTTATTACTGAATATATACTAGAAACATAAAACAATGTAGTCCACTATCCAACAATATTTAACTTGCAAAACATAGAAAAGTTCAAACCAAAACATTCACACAAGTATTAACACCAAGATTTATAGTGGAAACCCAATTTGGGAAATACCACTTTGTAACATGCTATTGATATATTCACTCTTCTGAAGTGAGCTCTGTGAAAAGCCAACCCTATCAAAGGTTTACAAACACACTGCTAGGTGTGACCTTATTAAATGATTTCAACCGCCCTGTTAAGAGTGTTCCTTATTAGAGGAATTAAGTACATTCCATTAGAGTGAAACCTTATTCAAAGGATTTATACAATGACTGTTAGGTCAACCTTGATTAAAGGATTTGACTGATACAATGGTTAGAAAGTAATAGTAGTATTGATCTGAAAAACATACAACTCACTTTGCAAATAATCAGATCCAATTATGTACACATATGCTGGCTTACTAACTGAGTACCATTTCCATCTCTATCACTGATCTACTTGGAAAATCCCTTCAAGCAATCACAACTCTGATCAATTTCTTCACCTTTAGCCTTTCTTCTTTGTCAATCAATAACATCAACAACTTCCATCATACTATTTCAACCTCATGCTTAGGTTATCTTATATCTCTTCAACAGATAAATCTTCTCTTTTTCTACTTAATCTCCTTCGTAGATCTTAGGTTTAGGTCAGATCCATCAAATCCTTCCAAAATTTAAGTTCTTTATCCATCCTTCTAGAAGCATCTTCAATCTCCTTATTGAAATCTCAATAAAATGATTTATCATGCATTAAATGCTCCATACACTATAAAATAAAGTTAACAAGTTTTACATAATCCAAGAATTAACTATGTCGGCTAGGAATCTGAATTCTTCCTCAAATCTAAATTACTAACACTCGATCAATACTGTGTTAAACTCCTTGGTCATCACTGAGCAACTTGGTCACCTCTACAATTTTCTCACTCGACAAATATTGATTTTTGGTCAACACTAAATTTACTCAGCATATATTGGCTCTTGGTCGACACTAACATCACTCAGCTTAAACTATATTTCTTCACTTTTTCCCGATTAAGCCTACTTGTTCAGTCTTTCTTCTTACTTAGATAAACAATACATTGTGTTATTATTGTGCCATATAATCAAGTACTCATTGAAGTATCAAGATAACTCAACCTTTTCCTAGGTGCTATTGTTACCAATCTTTCCCTAATCCTTCTCATTAACTAATAGATATAGTACTTTCTTAGATAGCAATAGTCTTACCAGTTAAGGTTTGACATCAATGACAATACCACAATTTCTTTAATTGCAGTTTCCAACAAACTCCCTCTTTGGCATTGTTGTCAACACCATATGAATAACACATGATTCACCAACCAATCCAAAACTTATCAGCTCATCAGAAATATTTGTAATATCCTTAGCTTCATTCTGATTTTGAATCACTCTGCTAGCTTTCTTGACCAACCACACAGTAACTCCATTTGAATGTTTTATGTGCCTCTTTCCTCTAAATCTCTCCCTCTTTCTTGATCTTTCATGTGTTTTCATCTGACTTATCTCCCTCTTTAACAATAATTCCAAAGCATCAACTAGAACTTGCATCTTTTAGATGTAGATATCATCTTGTTAGCTCAGTAACAATGTTTCTCCCTCTGTCATCTTGCTTATGACTATTTATAGCTTTGATGTTCTTTTCACAACTCTAGGCTTCTCGTAAAGTGTGACCTTTTCTACATCAATTTGTCAGATATTCTATGCAGCATATTTGATGCAGTGCTCCTAGCTTGACTAGGCAACCTCAGTTAGGGGAAGCACCCCTAATTTACCTCTAAGATATTCATGAGCATCCTTAGGTAAAGCTTTGGTGAATATATCTGCTAGTTGCTCCTTTGTATTCACATATTCCATTCTCACTTCTCTATCTTGTACCAATTCTCTCAAATAATGATATTTGATGGCAATATGTTTGGTCTTAGTGTGCATCACTGGGTTCTTAGATATGTTGATAGCACTTGTGTTGTCACAGTATATGACAATGGGTTTAGTGATCTTTTCTTTCATGCCTTTCAACAATTACTTTATCCATACTAGGTTTGAATAGTTCACTATAGCTGCTACATACTCGGCTTCAGCTATAGATTAGGAAATGCAATTTTGTTTCTTGCTTGTCCAAGAGACTAATCTCTGTCCAAGAAAGAAAGCTCCACCATTAGTACTTTTTTTGTCATCTACATTTCCTCCCCAATTTGCATCAGTATAGACTCTTAGCTCAAATTTTTCATGCTTCTTATAGTGTAGTCCAAATTTTTCTGTCCCTTTTAGATATCTCATTATCCTCTTCATAGCCATTATATGACTTTCCTTAGGATTGGTAGAGAATCTTGCCACAATCCCAACTGCTCGAGCAAAATCTGGTCTGCTGAGAACAATATATTGTAGCTTTCCAATCATGGATCTGTATAGAGTTTGGTTCACTTTAGTAGTATTATCATTCTTAGAGAGTTTCTATCTAGTAGCCATGGGAGTACTTACTATCCTTGAGTCCTCCATACCAAAGGTTTTCAGTATCTCTTTAATATATTTGGACTGTGTGATAAAAATGCCTCTTTCCATCTGATAGACTTGCAGTCCAACAAAGAACTTTATCTCACCAAACATAGACATTTCAAACTCAGTTTGCATTTCATTTGAAATTTTTTTACACAGGGTATCCTGTCCACCAAATATGATATCATTTACAAAAATCTTAGCCAACAAAATCCCTTTATCTTCTTCATCTCTCATGTACATATTGCTAGTGTCATTTGTCCTTGAAAATCCAATCAATATCATGTAATTATGTAGCCTCTCATACCATGCTCTAGGGGCTTGCTTCAAACCATGTAGTGCCTTTTTCAATTTACAAACCATGTGTCTCTTGTTTTGATCAACAAATCCTTTAGGTTGCTCAATGTACACTTATTCTTCTAATATACAATTCAAAAATGTAGATTTGACATCCATTTGGCATACCTTGAATTTTTTGTAAGCAACATATATAATTAGAGTTCTTACTCCTTCTAATCTTGCTACTGGGGAAAATATCTCCCCATAGTCTATTCCTTCTTATTGAGCATAACCTTTTTATACTAGCCTTGCTTTGTTCCTTGTGATTTGTCCATGTTCATTAAGCTTATTTCTAAATACCCATTTTGTTTCAATGACATTTTTGTTTTTTGGTCTTGACACTAGAGTCTAGGTATCATTCTTTTCTATTTGGTATATTTCCTCATTCATGGATTGAATCCATTCTTCATTTTCTAATGCCTCCCTTGTTGTCTTAGGCTTAAACTCACACAACAAACATGTAGGGTCTCTCATCTTTCTTTTGGTCAGAACTCCAATATCTTTATCTCCAATTATTTGCTCAGGCCTGCGATGTTTTCTTACATACTAAGCTAGAGTAGGTTCAATTTTATTTTCTCCTTGCTCTTCAGGTTCATCAATAAGATTATCATATTTAGCCTTTGATTGATTGACAACCTCTTCCTACCAATCGGCAACATCCTCTTGATGCTCAGCATTGTCTTCTTGATGCTCGACATTTCCTACCTGAGACTCTACATCAGGTGCAGGTGTATTACTCTCCTCTCCTTCCATATAGACAAAAGATCTATAATCTTCAGGTTCTCTTTTACTCTCCTATTCATTTTTCTCTGCAAATTCACCAACCTTCACATTTGCACTTTCCACAATTTTGTTAGTGTTAGAATTTAAACACTTGTAAGCTTTACTTTT
This sequence comes from Chamaecyparis obtusa, assembly GCA_027943335.1. Lineage (NCBI taxonomy): Eukaryota > Viridiplantae > Streptophyta > Pinopsida > Cupressales > Cupressaceae > Chamaecyparis > Chamaecyparis obtusa. The sequence continues at coordinate 273,273 of BSBK01003869.1, read as the reverse complement.
TGTGGAATAACCTAGGAATATGCCCTCATCACTTTTAGCATCAAACTTTCCATTCCTATTGTCTTTTAGTATATAGCATTTTCTCCCAAAAATTCTAAAATATTTTACATTAGGTGCATAACTGTGCCAAAGTTCATAAGGTGTAACATTTGTACCTTTTTTGATTTGTCCTTAGTTTAAGGTATAAAAAACTATACTTATAGCTTCTCTCCAGTATTTTTGTGCATTATTCTTCTCAATCATTACTGTCCTTGCACAATCCATGATAGATCTGTTCCTTCTCACTGCTATACCATTCTATGGAGGTGTTCTAGGTGTAGACATCTGTCTCTTAATTCCTCTATCATTGCAGAATAGATTGAACTCATTTGATATAAACTCTCCACCTCGGTCAGATCTTAGACATTTTAGGTTCCTACCTGTCTCTTTTTCAACCTTAGCCAAATACTATTTAAACAACTGAAATGCATCAGATTTTTCTTTTAGAAACATTACAATCATCATCCTAGTATAATCATCAAGAAAGAGAATAAAGTATTTAGCACCATAATAGCTTTGTACACCCATAGGTCCACAAAGGTCAGTATGAACTAGATCTAAAGCATTTTCAGAAGTAAAAGTCTTGCTCTTGAAACTAGACTTTGTCATTTTACCCAACTGACATTATTTGCACATCACATTATTAGGTTTCTTCAATCTCAGCAAACCTCTTTCTTCTTTTTACTAATATTCACCAGATTGTCAATGTTAACATGATATAACCTCTTATGCCTTAACCAAACATCATTAAACTATACAATCAAACATGAGTCCTCAGATAAATCTAGATAGAACAAATTACCTCTAGTCTATTCTCCACTTCCAATCAGTTCACCAGTGGTATCAAATATTTTGGCCTTTTTGTGATGAAATTCCACTTGGTAACCAGTGCTTAAGTTGTGCAACACTTAGCAGATTATATTTAAGACCTTCAACCCAATAGGGATTTTCACAAGTAATTTTATCAGTCAGCTTAATCAAACCTTGACCTTTTAAAGGACATGGTGCATCATTACCAAATTTAACACTTATACCTTTGTAACGATCTAGGGTATCAAATAAATTTTGTCACTAGTCATGTGATGTGAGAAACCACTATCAATAATCCATTTATCACCTTTACTCACATAAGAAACAAGTGCAGTTTTCTCATCCTCATCAGAATCATCTTTCATAGCAGAATCATCTTTCATAGCAACATAGACTACTTTGACTTCAAAATCATCATCATCAGTGTCAGTTTCTTCTTCAGCAATGTAACATGATTTCTTACGTTTATCCTTGTAGTCCTTGTATCTTAGGTAACCTCTATTTTCTCTCTTGTCTTTGTACTTGCTATCTTTTTCCTCATCCTTGTCATCCCTGTCAGAACATCTTGCATCTATATGGCCAACTTTGTTACATTAAAAACATATTATAGGAAGTTTACCTTTATATTTTCCTTTTCCCTTCTTCAATCTTCTAGCCATAAGAGCTTCAAGATCCTCTAGTTCTTCATCAGATGTGTCAGTATCACTTTCACTTTCACTTACACATTTTTCTTTTTCCTTCTTAGACTTATGTAGCATCATTTGTGACTTGAATGCAGATTCAACATTTCCAAAAGTAGAGTTATCATAGTTAGAAAGCTCAAAAGTAGTAAGCTTACCAATAAGACTTTTTGAGGTTAGATTATCACCAGGGTTGCATCTAAATTCCTGAATTGTAGAAATTATGATGGCATATATAGGAAGCAAAGTTATCAAAACTTTTCCAATAATATTTTCATCATCAATATTTCCATTGGCTCCTCTAATAGCATTTACTACCTCCTTAATTCTACCACAATATTGAGCAATATTCTCACCTTCTTGCATTTTCATTTCATCAAACTTACCTCTCAGGCTTTCAGATTTTTCCCTTAGTACATTTGCATCACCACTATAGATGTTTTAAAGAGTGTCCCATTATCTCTATTTGAGCATTAAAGGTTGTCATTAGTATCAAAGGTCATCAAAGATATCGGTCAGTTACTTATGTTAACCTAGTTGGTAAAAGAAAGCATCATAAGCCAGTCGATTAAGTCCTTAATCCTAGCACAGACCATTTTTACCGAGCACTAGACATAGATACTGAGTGACAGTAAACACTGAGTGTTGTATAATCACCAAGCAGGTTATACCATGTTTATCAAGGATAATAGGAAATGACATAGTAATCAGTAATGGTACATCTATCTATGCAAACGGTTACAATAGAATCAAAAAATGTTTTACCAAGATCAAGGATAATTTATTGTTGAGATATTCATTAAATGCAATGAAGATCTTATGTAATAGTTTGTTCTAGGTTATTTTTGTACATCATAGATATTAGGGTTTTCTCTAAGATATTGTAACCTAATTTTGTTAAGAGGCATAAAGTAGTATGCTATATAATTATATTTTTGCATCATTTTTGTTGGTAACTGATGTATGAATAAAGAAGCACTTGAAGCTTTAGCCAACCTTCAAGATTATCAATTGTCAGATAGAGCATAACAATAATAAGAGGAAATTAGATTGAGCAGAATCAAAGCAAGCTAACCGAGCAGTTCAGAGCAGAGATATTCACATTACAAGGTGATATGTATTCAGTATTTTATTGATCTGCATTAGAAAAATTGAGTTGTCAATTAGCAGATAGATACCTATTGCTTTCTAATCATTGTAATAGAGTTTTGATAAAATATCTTAATAGAGTAGACTTAATAGTCTTTTTTAAATCTCTTAACCGAGTACACACTCGAGTAGTGTTGCTAAAATCCTATCACTAGGTAGATCTAGCTGATCTAATATGTTACTCCTAACAGGGTAAGATCACTAGAAGTGATCAACACTTGTAGCCCTAACAAGAAAACCTTTTTCTATCTGTAGTAGTGAAGAATTTGTGGGTGTCATCCCCACCATAGTTTTTACCTTCTAACAAGGGTTTTTGCATTACCAAAATACTTGTGTTATGGGATTGTTATATTGTTGATTTCATGTTATTTACTTTTACAAGTTGAATGGATGAATGATACATGCATAGGATACAAGTTATTTTGAAAGGTTACTACTGTTAGCTGATTTAGATCTGAAAGGTTTATGAGTTAAAGTTTTTGAGGGCACTGATTCACCTCTCCCCTCTCAGTACCCTATCTCTCCTAACCCAACAATTGGTATCAGAGCTTATTTCTCTTATTGGATAGTTTAACCACTAAAGGGTAAAGATCTAGTCATGGAGAGGTATAAATTAGATAAAACCATTGAGAATCAAAAGATTCAAATGCAGATATTTGTTGAATAGTATAAGCAAGCTAAGGATGGACTAAAGAAACTACTGGTTGAAAGGAAAAACCTAGCTATTCTGCAAAATGAGATCGGTTACCATGAAGAAGCTATTGATGATCTATTTGATCACATTGGATCTAGTTTAGGGAGTATTTCTGATGGATTTGAAAGTATAATCTCTGACCTATCTAAAAAGAATTTGCAATTAATTGAACAAGTGAAAGCACTACAAATCAGTTAGGAATCTTAGATGGTGAGAATGGTAGAAATAATGAATAATGCTAGACAGACTAAGAAAGAAAGGAATCTAGCTATTGAAGACTGAAGATAGACAACTAAACAACTTCAAGCAAAAGAAAGTGAGATACAAAGACTCACTGATTGCCATTTTCAAATATTTAATCAAATGATGACTGTGAATTAAGAAGTCAATCGAGTAATTGGAGAATTGTCAAAAAGACTTGAAGATATAGAAATACTCAGAGAGAAGAATCAGAAACTAAGAAATGAAGTGAAAACTCAACAACATCATAATGAAATGATGAAATTAGCTGAAGATAACTCTAAGAAGATTGATGATTTTCTGGTTAATCAAAGAAGATTTGGAAGTAAAGCTAGATTAGGCTATACCGACAAAGGAGAGTCATCACAACAAGCTAAACAAGTCAACAACAATCAAAGTCAAAGACATAAAGTGTTGACATGTTATCACTATGGCAAACCGGAACACACTTCTAGTGTTTTTAGAAGTAAAGCATAAGGTAAACCTCTTGTCACTCCTAAGTTTAATGGATATTGTTATTACTATGGAAAATTTTGTCATCAAGCTTATGAGTGTAGAGCTAAACTACATAATAAAAATACTAACAATGCCACTATGGAGAAACTATGCTATACTTGTAATAAACATGGACACACTGCATGAGAATGTAAGGCTAAGATGAAGTATGTATGGACTCCAAAGTAGAAGATACAATGCAAGCCTTATCAACCGAAGAGACAAGGTAACTCTTATGTTTGGGATTACAACACATGGGCTAACTATATTGCATGTGGTAGATATGGGCACATTGTAGCAAACTGTAATAGGAAAATATGGGTTGGACAATCAAGAAGCTGGACAAGCACATGAACGACATATTTGCATTATCATAAGGTTGGTCATCTAAGAAAGGACTAAAGAGACTAAGCACCATAAGAAGGACATGTATTTTAGAGTGGAAACACTATTGTAGATATTATGAAAATCAGGAACACTATGTGGAGAAAGGCATCTAATGAGAATGCTAAGTCAAGCAATGTTGTCAGTGAAACCTCATCCACTGGATTGGGTGACATCGGTAGTTCCACCTAAGGTGATATAGGTATGTATGGGACTGATATTTTAATTGAGAATATCTTACATACAGTTCCTTATATATGATGAGCAAATACCAAATCTGCATGAATAAAGATGCATTATGGTTTATATGTAATAAGCTAATAAAGTTACATAGTTGGTTAACGCTAGACCAAGCATTGGTTACCCATTGGTAATCACTATTCAAGGTTAACTGAGTATCAATATCAACTGAGCAAGGAAATCTTGTGTTAACCGAGCTGATGAAAGTTTATAGTTGTTGCTGAGCTAATAGTTGTCACAAATTGAAAATTAGGTCAAGCATTTATTGCATAAATTTTTGAGTGGGAATAAAAAAAGCTATAAATAGACGGAAGGGTTAATCATTTTTCATGAAGCAATTGAGAAGAGTGAATTTCATAGAGAGAGTTCGAGCTAAAGATTTTCAGAAGGATTCAAAGATACTATAGATTGAATTGACCACTCTTCATTGATTCTGAGTAAGTTTATTTGCTACCAAACACATTCACAACTAATTTTTTTTGAAACCCTAAATCAAGCTATGGCATCTACATCTACTATAAGAAAATCACCAAATGTTGATGAAGAAGTAAACCTAATAGTTTCAACAAATTTTGACAAACCAAAGTACAAGTTACACCCCAAAGTAGCATAAAAAATGGATTTAGTGGGCGCTTTCTCAAGCATCCCACCTAGGGTTTTAATGGTTGAGGATGTCAGATCGTACATTCACTATAAAATTGGGGAAATAGGAGATTTTGAGACCATTATGGCATTTCAACAATTGTGTGGCAATGATGGAAAGTTGAAACCAAAATATAACCAGATTAAGAAAATAGGTTTATCATGCGCCATACATTTTCTGTAGAAATTTAAAACTGAGTGGATTAGGGTTGTATTGAGTCAGTACCATGATGGAAAGTTTTGGTTGGATAAACTAGTTGTGGTTACAAAGAAAATGATTAGTAGGGTTACTGGTTACCTGACTACCGACAAGGCCAAAGCTTTTCAAAGCTCATCCTGAGCTAATGTTGAAAAGTACACCGGAGCAACATGGGATGGGCGTGCACTTAAAATTTCTATAATCAAAGACCCAAAAGTTAAATTTTCTTCACATGTGATTGGGTACAAAATCTTTCAGTCGAGTAGATTAAATAGTGTACCCTATAGTGTAGTCGACATGGCATACAAAATGATTAAGAAAGATCACCAGGTAGATCTCACAGAGGTATTATTGAATAAAGTAAATGAGAACATGAAGACAATAAGGTCACAAAAGATGAATATGTGTAAGTTTGGTTCACTCCTTGTTTGTTTGTTTTTCTATCTACAAAAGTATTTTCCTGGAGTCAGTCAAATGAACTGGACAATAGACAAATTGATAGCAGTAAAAATTCCTAAGATATTGAACAATTTGGGAGATAATATGAATAAATTTCTTGAAGAATATTTTGAGGAATTCAAAGTTAAAATGAATCTTAGAAGTAGGATTCCAAATACATTGGTCGAGAAATTTGATATGGATATCTATTTCCTGGTGGACACAAACCACACAATGATTAAAGCTATAGAACCAAGAACTAAATGGCTAGCACCAATGGGCTATGAAATGGATTATGATTTTGGTTTGAAATCAATCATAACATTGCTAGCATTAATGAAGGACAATAAAGCTGAGAGGTTTGGAACCTATGAAGAGGCCAAGTAAAGATTTAAAATTGGTCTTGTCATCAGTAAAATAACAAGAAAAGAAAAGAAAATGAAGAAGGTTCTAATTGAGAAGTTTGGAGATGCTTCTGACTCATTAGAGGTGTCACTGGTTGAAACTGCAACCAAAGATCAGTTAATGTTGGCTGACAAACCATATGATAGGGAGGAAACTGAGTTAGAAAAAGAGGACTCTATACCGGTTTCTCCCACTCAAGCTCCAAAGAAGAGGTAGCTACCAGTACAAATAGGTACACACACAAGGTCATCAATTGCAGCTTCACCACCATAGAAGAAGAGAGCAATAACAATAATAAAGCCTAGGGTAGCTACACCAACAAAAACCTATGCCAAAATAAATACCAAGGTTTTAGCTAAGGCACCGAAGAAAATATGAAGGTTAATAAGAGGTAAGGAAGACCTAGATGTTGGAAACTACAATTGAAACAATTGTTGTATTATCATTGATGTCAAACCTTAACTGGTAAGACTATTGCTACTTAGGAAAGTACTATATCTATTGAATTGTTGAGAAAGTGAAGGGCTAGAAAGGATGGTAACAATAGCACCTAGGGAGAGGTTGAGTTATCTTGATACTACAAAATGTACTTGATTATGTTGCACAATGATGAGATAATGTATTGTTTATCTTAGTAAAGTTGAAGACTAAACTCATAGGCTTAATCGAGCAAAAATGAAGAAATCATGTTTCAGCCGAGTTATGTTAGTGTCGATCGAGTTAGTGGATGTCGAGAAAAATCTAGTGTCGATTGAGTATCAGTAAATTACCGAGGAAATAGTTTTAGTAGTGACCTAGTGTTTTACATGGAGACCGAGTGAATGATCATAGTATTGACCGAGCATCAACAATTTTATATTTGAAGAGAATTCATTTTGGGGACGACATTGTTTGAATTCTTGGATTATGTAAAATGTGTTGACTCTATTTATTGATTATATGGAAGCATTTAATGCTTTTAAAAATGTTTTATTGTAAATCTTTATGAGATTTGAGATGATTCTAGAAGAGGAGACAAAGAACATGATGTGGGTGGATTCAATGAATATGTCCTAACCCTAAGATCTATGAAGGAGATTAAGCGGCAAAAGAAAATTTAACCTAATAGAGGAAAGTATTAAGGGAACCAAAGCATTAGGTATGAGTATGCATGGGTGAAGTAGATGTTGGAAGAATAGAAAAGTTTTATTGACTGTATAAGTGAAAAGGATGAAGGAAAAGTGTGATGATTGCTTGAAGGAAAGTTCTAAGCAGATCAGAGATGGAGATGGAAAAGTTTCAAAGTCTGTAAACCAACATTTGTGTATGGAATTGGATCTGATATTTGCAAAGTGAGTTGTATGTTTTTAGATCAATACTACTGCTACTTTCTAACCATTGTAATAGTCAAAATCCTTTTAACAAAGGTTGACCTAACAGTCATATGTTAAATCCTTTGACCAAGGTTGCATTCTAATGGAGTGTATGTAAGTCCTTTGACTAGGCTCACTTTTAACAGGGTGATTGAAATCCTTTAACCGGGTCACACTTGATAGTGTGTATTGTAACCTTTGACAGGTTTGGCTTTTAACTGAGCTCACTTCAGAAGAGTGAAAATAATAGTAGCATGTTACAAAGTGGTTTTTCCCATATTGGGTTTCCACTATAAATCCTGGTGTCAATACTTGTGTGAATGTTTTGGTTTGAACATTTCTATGTTTTAAAAGTTAGATACAACTGGGTAGTGGACTGCTGAGTTATATGTTTCTATTATTGAATCAGTGATGACCGAGTTTGTTTTGGTTGCTTGATCTGATTTAAGGAAAAGTTTTTGAAGTTGTTTTATACATCAGGACCTGAGAACAACTGATTCAACCCCCCTCTCTGCTATTCTAAATAATATTAACAATTGGTATCAGAGCTGAGTTTCTTATTGGTGTTTACAGAAAATAAGTTTAAAGGGACTTGAAGCAAATGATCAAGATGTATAAGAAGGAGGTACCGAAGCTGAACAAGGAAAATTTCCCTGCATGGCAAAGCTTGATGAAGCTGGATCTGGCCGGTATTGTTGATTCTGCAAAGTACTACATTGAGCATGACTATGTCACACCTATTGCACCTTTGACTACCGAGCAAATGAGAGCTAAGCAAGAACACAATCAGGCAATGCTAGAAATTGCATCTGCCCTAAGCTATCCAGAATTTGAGGACATTAAGGACTGCACAACTGCTAAAGATATGTGGGACACTCTTGCAAAGATCTATGGTGGTGATCTATATGTATTGAAAGCCAAAGTCGAGAGTCTCAGAGGTAAGTTTGATGAAATGAGAATGAATGAAGATGAAAACATTGCACAATATTGTGGTAGAATTAAAGAAGTTGTGAATGCTATTAGAGGAGCAAATGGAACTATTGATGATGAGACCATAATTGGAAAAGTGTTAAGAACTCTGCATCCTATAAATGCTATTAAGATCTTAGCTATTTAGGAATCTAGATGTAACTCTGGGAATGTGCTTACTTTGGAAGGTTTGATTGGCAAGCTGACTACTTTTGAACTGTCTAATTATGATAATTTCATTGTTGGTAATCTTGGAAATGTTGAAATTGCTTTTAAGTCACAGTTAGTTCTGAACAAGCCTAAGAAGGAAAAAGAAAGATGTATCAGTGAAAGTGAAAGTGAAAGTGAGAGTGAAGATGATAGTGACACTTCTGATGAAGATCTTGAAGATCTAGAAGCTCTTATGGCTAGAAGACTGAGAAGAGGAAAAGGACAATACAAAGGTAAACTCCCTATTATATGTTTTGCATGTAACAAGGTTGGTCATATAGCTGCTCGATGTCCTGATAGGAAGGATAAAGATGAAGAAAGAAACAATAGACACAAAGATAGAAAAGATGACAAAAGCTACCGAAGGCACAAAGACTACAAAGGAAAAGGTAAGAAATCCTGTTACATTGCTGAAGAAGAGACTGACACTGATAGTGATGATTTTGAAATTGAGGTAGTCTATGTTGCAATGAAAGATGAATCTGATGAGGATGAGAAAAGTGCATTGACTTCTGCTGTGAACAAGAATGATAAATGGATTATTGATAGTGGTTGTTCACATCACATGACTGGTGACAAAACTAAGTTTGAGACCCTACATCATTATAAAGGCAAAAGTGTAACATTTGGTAATGATGCACCATGTCCTGTTAGGGGAAAAGGATTGATTAAATTGACTGATAAAATCTCTTGTGAAAATGCTTATTGGGTTGAAGGATTGAATTATAATTTGTTAAGTGTTGCTTAGCTCAACATAACTAGTTACCGAGTAGAATTCCATCACAAGAAAGCTAAAATATTTGATGCCACTGGTGAACTGATTGGAAGTGGGGAGTAGACTAGAGGTAATTTGTTCTATCTTGACCTATCTAAAGAAATATGTATGATTGCACAACTTGATGACATTTGGTTATGGCATAAGAGGCTATGTCATGTTAACTTTGACAATTTGGTAGAGATAAGTAAGAAAAAGAAAGTAAGAGGCCTACCTAGATTGAAGAAACCTAAGAATGTGATGTGCAAAGAATGCCAATTAGGAAAAATGACTAAGTCAAGTTTCAAGAGAAAAACCTTTACTTTTGAACACATTTTAGATTTGGTTCATAATGACCTTTGTGGACCTATGGGTGTACAAAGTTATTGTGGTGCTAGATATTTTATCTTGTTTGTTGATGATCATACTAGGATGATGCATGTAATGTTTCTAAAAGAAAAATCTGATGCTTTTCAATTTTTCAAGTGGCATTTGGCTAAGGTTGAGAAGGAGATAGGTAGGAAACTGAAATGTCTTAGATTTGATCGAGGTGGATAATTTGCATCAAATGAATTTAATCTATTTTGCAATGATAGAGGAATCAAAAGATAGATGTCTGCACCTAGGACTCCTCCACAGAATGGCATAGCAGAAAGAAGAAATAGATCTATTTTGGACTGCGCTAGGACATTGTTGATTGAAAAGAATGTGGCACAAAAATACTAGAAAGAACCTATAAGTACAGCTTTTTACACTCTTAACCGAGTATAGATCAAGAAAGGTACACATCTGATACCCTAAGAATTATGGTATGGGCATTCACTGAGTGTTAAATACTTTAGAATCTTTGGAAGCAAGTGTTACATATTGAAAGACAATAGGAATGGAAAGTTTGATGCTAAAAGTGATGAAGGCATATTCCTAGGCTACTCCATAAAAAGTAAAGCTTATAAGTGTTTGAACTCTAACACTAACAAAATTGTGGAAAGTGTGAATGTAAAAATTGATGAGTATGCAGAAAGAAATGAGGTTGATAGAAAAAGAGAACCTGAAGATTACAGATCTTTTATGTACATTGAGGAAATAGAAGAAGAAGATAACAGACCTGCACCTGATGCCGAGTCTTGGGTAAGCAATGCCGAGCGATAGGAAGAGGTTGCTAAGCGTCAGGAAAATAGTGTTGAGAGAGAACAAGAACATGCCGAGCTACATGATAATGCTACCGAGGATTAGGAAGAGGTTGTCGAGCATTCATAAGTTGAATCTGACAATCTTGTTGGGGAACCTGATGAAATAGAAGAAAAAAATGCTGAACTTGTTTTGGAAAAATATGTAAGAAGACATCACAAGCCTGGATAGATAATTGGAGATAAAGACACTGGAATTTAGACCAGAAGCAAGACCAAGGATCCAACATGCTTACTATGTGAGTTTGAACCTAAGACAACTAAAGAGGCATTAGAAAATGAAGACTGGATACAAGCAATGAATGAAGAAATTGACCAAATTCAGAAGAATGAAACCTGGACTTTGGTGCTGAGACCTGTAGATAAGAATGTTATAGGAACAAAGTGGGTATTTCGGAACAAGTTGAATGAAAAAGGTGAAATCACTAGGAACAAAGCAAGGCTAGTATGCAAAGGCTACACATAAGAAGAAGGAATTGATTATGGGGAGACATTTGCCCCTGTAGCTAGATTGGAAGGAGTAAGAACTCTGCTTGCATATGCTGTTTATAAAGATTTCAAGGTATATCAAATGGATGTCAAGTCTGCATTTTTGAATGGTATACTGGAAGAAGTTTACATAGAACAACCAAAAGGTTTTATTGATCCAAATAGAAGACACATGGTATGCAAACTAAACAAAGCTTTATATGGATTGAAATAAGCTCCCAAAGCATGGTATGAGCGGTTGCATAACTATCTGATACAGATTGGATTTTCTAGGATAAATGACACAAGCAATCTGTATATGAAAGATGAAGAAGGTAAAGGTATTTTGTTGGCCAAAATTTTTGTTGATGACATTATTTTTGGTGGACAAGATGCATTGTGTAAAAGTTTTTCAAAAGAAATGCAAATTGAATTTGAGATGAGTATGTTTGGTGAGATCAAATTCTTTGTTGGTTTACAAGTATATCAAATGAAGAAAGGTATTTTCATTATACAGTCCAAGTATGTTAATGAAATACTGAAAACTTTTGGAATGGAAGATGCTAGACTGGTGGGCACTCCTATGGTTACTAGACAAAAGTTATCTAAGAATGATGATGCTGCAGAAGTTAACTAGACTTTGTACAGATCCATGAGTGGAAAACTATAGTATGCTGTACACAATAGACCAGATATTGCATTAGCTATTGGGATTGTGGCAAGATTCTCTACCAATCCTAAGGAAACACACATGATGGTGGTGAAAAGAATTATGAGATACTTGAAAGGAACTGTTGACTATGGGTTATATTACAAGAAGAATGACAAATTTGAACTTAGAGTATATACTGATGCTGATTGGGCAAGAAATGTAGATGACAGAAAGAGCACTAGTGGTGGAGCTTTCTTTCTTGGATAGAGATTAGTCTCCTAGACAAGCAAGAAACAAAACTGCATTTCCCAATCTACTGCTGAAGCCGAGTATGTTGCTGCTACAGTGAACTGTTCAAATTTGATATGGATAAAACAATTGTTGATAGGCATGAAAGAGGAAATCACTAAACCTATTGTTATTTTCTATGACAACACAAGTGCTATCAATATTTATAAGAATCTAGTGATGCACACTAAGACCAAGCACATAGCAATCAAGTATCACTATTTTAGGGAATTGGTACAAGACAAGGAAGTTTGAATGGAATATGTGAATACAAAAGAACAATTGGTAGACATATTCACTAAAGCTTTACCTAAAGAAGCCCATGAGTACTCGAGAAGTCAATTAGGGGTCCTTCCCCTAACTGAGGCTGCCTAGACAAGCTAGGAGCACTTCATCAAATATGCTACATCAGAACATTTGACAAATTGACGTAGAAGATTGTCACACTTTGGGACTATCCTAGAGTTGTGAAGAAGAAGAAAAGATAACAAATCTGTCATAAGCAAGATGACAGAGGGAGAAACACTATGCTAAACAGATATATCTACATCTATTGGATGTATGTTTTAGTTGCTTCTTTGGCATTTTTGTCAAAGAGGGAGATTGAACTGAAATGATACTATAACACATGACATTGAAAGAAAGGTGATGATGAACTGAAATGAAAGATCAGGATAGAGGGAGATCCACATACTTTTGACGGTCACAGAAGTGAGATTTATAGATTCTGAATCAGAATGAAGCTAAGGCTATTATAAATTTTCTCTGATGGTCAGATAAGTTTTGGATTGGTTGGTAATCCATGTGTTATTGAGGTGATATCATATGGTGTTGCCATAAATGCCAAAGAGGGAGATTATTGGAAACTGCAATTGAAACAATTGTTGTATTGTCATTGATGTCAAACCTTAACTGGTAAGACTGTTGCTACTTAGGAAAGTACTATATCTATTGAATTGTTGAGAAAGAGAAGGGATAGAAAGGATGGTAATAATAGCACCTAGGGAGAGGTTGAGTTATCTTGATACTACAAAGTGTACTTGATTATGTTGCACAATGATGAGACAATGTATTGTTTATCTTAGTAAAGTTGAAGACTAAACTGGTAGGCTTAACTGAGAAAAAATGAAGTGTCGATCGAGTTAGTGGATGCTGAGCAAAATATAGTGTCGACTGAGTATCAATAAATTATTGAGGAAACAATTTTAGTAGTGACCGAGCATTTTACATGGAGGCCAAGTGAATGATCACAGTATTGACCGAGCATCAACAATTTTATATTTGAAGAGAATTCATTTTGGGGACGACATTGTTTGAATTCTTGGATTATGTAAAATGTGTTGACTATATTTATTGATTTTATGGAAGCATTTAATGCTTTGTAAAACATTTTATTGTAAATCTTTATGAGATTTGAGATGATTCTAGAAGAGGAGATGAAGAACATGATGCGAGTGGATTCAATGAATATGTCCTAACCCTAAGATCTACGAAGGAGATTAAGTGGCAAAAGAAAAGTTAACCTAATAGCAGAAAGTATTAAGGGAACCAAAGCATTAGGTATGAGTATACATGGGTGAAGTAGATGCTGGAAGAACATAAAAGTTTTATTGACTGTATAAGCGAAAAGGCTGAAGGAAAAGTGTGGTGATTGCTTGAAGGAAAGTTCTGAGCATATCAGAGATGGAGATGGAAAAGTTTCAAAGTCAGTAAACCAGCATTTGTGTACAAAATTGGATCTGATATTTGCAAAGTGAGTTGTATGTTTTCAGATTAATACTACTGCTACTTTCTAACCATTGTAACAATCAAAATCCTTTTAACAAAGGTTGACCTAATAGTCATATGTTAAATCCTTTGAACAAGGTTGCATTCTAATGGAGTGTATGTAAGTCTTTTGACCAGGCTCACTTTTAACAAGGTGATTGAAATCCTTTAACCAAGTCACACTTGACAGTGTGTATTGTAACCTTTGATAGGGTTGGCTTTTAACCGAGCTCACTTCAGAAGAGTGAAAATAATAGTAGCATGTTACAAAGTGGTTTTTCCCATATTGGGTTTCCACTATAAATCCCGGTGTCAATACTTGTGTGAATATTTTGGTTTGAACATTTCTGTGTTTTACAAGTTAGATACAACTGGGTAGTGTACTGCTTATTTATATGTTTCTATTATTGAATCAATGATGACCGAGTTTGTTTTGGTTGCTTGATCTGATTTAAGGAAATTTTTTTGAAGTTGTTTTATACATTAGGACTTGAGAACAACTGATTCACCCCCCCTCTTTGTTGTTCTAAATCATATTAACACTAGATGATGAGGAACTTAATAATGAACAATTCAAGGTGGTTAGTAATAAGGTCAGATCTATAGATGATATTGTTGTTGATATAATTGAGAATGGAGATCTTGCACATTCAGAACTAAGTAGGTTTGATAAAATGTCAAATGAAGACCAAAACAAAATTAGGGAGGTAGTCATCCAGATGATGATAAGATTCAAACAAGTTCCATTAGAATTTGAATTATCATTGCCCAAGGAATTAGAAGAAAGAATAAACTAGAAATCAGCATATGCCTTGGACAACGAGAAGAAAATTAGGGAATGATCTCTTGTTTGAGCTACCCAACATCTAAGTCTTGCAGAAAATGATGAGCATATGACAAATTATCATAAGAGATGCAAAGTGAAAAACTGGGCTATGCTAATTTTGGATGAGAATATGGCTGATGTAGATGAGACTAGTCATCTCTTGTGGACTTCAATTTTTAAAGCCAGAGAGCAAGCTGAGAAAAATGCCTTTATGAATCTATCTAAGAAGAGACAAAAATCCAAAGCTAAAGGTATTTACATTGATGATAATGTAACCAAGAAGACAAAGGACACAAGTGTATTTGTTACCAAGGTAATTGATACAACTCTTGAAAAAGAAGAAATAAATATTTCACAGGGTTCACTGAATCCAGTAGAGATCCAAGTTAAGAAGAAAAATGATGATGATGTACTCATTAAGGAAATCACAAATGGTGATCCTGATGATAGAAATGATGATGATGATGTGAACAATGCACTAGTCAACACACAAGATGAAGCTCAAGTTATTGAGTGTGCATTTCCATCATTACTGGGTGAACTTCTTGTTCTTGTTGAAGCAATTGAAATTCTTTCATAGGAACAACCCTATGGCTCAAACCCCAAGCAATGAAAAGATACAATAGGGGAACAAAGCACCAAGACACCTGTAGAAGAAAATAAGCCTGAAGGAAAAGAGGCTACTAAAACAAAAACAAAGGCACAAGAAGAGCCCAAAGTAACTGAGGTTATCCCACCTGACACAACATCAGAGGCTCCACCTCAATCAACCAACACACATGTTACCAACAAGTAGAAAAAGGAAGATTATGTGTCAATTGGACAAAACACACCAAGGGTAGAAGACAAAGCTATTGTTATAGTTGCCAAGAATTCACCACTTGAACTAGAGAAGAAGAAGAAGAAAAAGAAATGAAAAGGGCCAGTCACATTAGGTGAAGTTATTGTGATCCCTGAGTGTGACCCGAGGACCCTTAGCCCTGAGAAACTAAGAAAATATGGGGAATTATGTACAAGAAAAGCAACATAGGAGAAGTTGAGACAAGAGAGAAAAAACAAGGAGGTATTAGAAAATGTTCGGGATATCTTACAACAGGTACTACCTAAGGTAAACATAGATGAAGATACTATGATTATGGATCAACTTGCTACACTTACTGAGAAGATCAATGCCCTAGGTGTCGAGGCTAATAAGAGAATAAAGGAAAGGGCAGATTAAAAAAATATAGGATAAACTTGCTGAGAGAATCAACCAAGAAGTGGCAATTAACAAGGTTAAACTATCTAAGGTAATAATTAAAATTCAGGCTATTACCAATTCTATTTGTCAAATCTTGTTTAAGCTATGCACTATGGAAACCTTCACTACTAAGATTAGTGAAAAGATCAAACAACTAGAAAATGAAATCAAGGCCAGTGCACATGCAGCTACAACCGAGCCACAAGCTTTGTCCAAGCATATATTAAGAGTTCAGGAACTCAGGTAGTTGAAAGAAGATCTTAGGAAGCAAGAAGAAAGGATAAGTGATTAGGTCACTGAGTTACAGACATAACTCCTAGCATACCTAAATTTTTTTGAGAAGCATATAGTAAGGGCACAAACACTTGTTGCAATACTAAAAATTTCTATGTTAGACAACATCTTTGATATGAATGCACAAGTCAGTCTTGAGCAGATTGCTCTCACCAACTTGAAAGAGGAATGGGAAAACCTCTTGGAGTCACTGAAGAAAACCCATCAGCACATTTTTGACAAGTTGTAAGTATACATTTTTGTATTCGGTATTAATATCAAAATGGGGGATAATAATGTATATGCTAAATATGTACATAAAATGCTAAGCATACTACACATTACTGGGAGCATGCACCAAGGGGGAGTATATAGAATTTTTTTGATAAGTGTATATGTATATGGCAGAGATATAGGTTTTGAGACATAAGGTCTATATACATTAAGGTTTTGATACTAATGCCAAAGGGGGAAATTGTTATCTCTATTTGAGCATTAAAGGTTGTCATTAGTATCAAAGGTCATCAAAGACATCAGTCAATTACTTATGTTAACCTAGTCGATAAAAACAAGCATCATAAGCCAGTCGGTTAAGTCTTTACACCGAGCACATAATAGTTTTACCGAGCACCAGACACCAATACCGAGTGACAATAAACAATAAACACTAAGTGTTTATCGAGGATCACAAGAAATGACATAATAATTAGTAATGGCACATCTATCCATGCAAACTATTACAATAGAATCAGAAAATGTTTTACCAAGATTGAGGATAATTTATTGTTGAGATATTCATTAAATGCGATGAAGATCTTATGTAATAGTTTAATCTAGGTTATTTTTGTACACCGTATATCTTAGGGTTTTCTCTAAGATATTGTAACCTAATTTTGTTAAGCGACATAAAGTAGTATGCTATATAATTGTATTTTTACATTATTTTTGTTGGTAACTGATGTATGAACAAAGAAGAACTTGAAGCTTTATCCAACCTTCAAGATTATTAGTTATCAGACAGAGCATAATAGTAATAAGAGGAAATTAGATTGAGTAGAATTAGAGTAGGCTAACTGAGCAGTTCATAGTAGAGATATTACATTACAAGGTGATATGTATTCAGTACTTTATTGATCTGCATCAGACAAGTTGAGTTGTCAATTAGTAGATAGATACCTATTGCTTTGTAATCATTTTAATAGAGTTTTGATAAAATCTCTTAACAGATTAGACTTAACAATCTTTTTTAAATCTCTTAATTGAGTGCACACTCAAGTAGTGTTGCTAAAATCCTATCACTACGTAGATCTAGCTGATCTAATATGTTACTCCTAACAGGGTAAGATCACCATAAGTGATCAACACTTGTAGCCCTAATAGGCAAACCTTTTCTATCTACAGTAGTGAAGAATTTGTGGGTGTCATCCCCACCGCAGTTTTTACCTTCTAACAAGGGTTTCTGCGTTACCAAAATACTTGTGTTATGGGATTTTTATATTGTTGATTTCATGTTATTTACTTTTACAAGTTGAATGGATGAATGATACATGCATAGGATACAAGTTATTTTGCAAGGTTACTACTGTTAGCCGATTTAGATCTAAAAGGTTTATGAGTTAAAGTTTTTGAGGGCATTGATTCACCTCTCCCCTCATCGTACCCTATCTCTCCTAATCCAACATGTCTAACATTTGCTTTGCATTTGTGCAATCTTTAATGTCTTAAAATTCAGGATTCCTCAAGGTAGATGCAATCTCCAACATTGCTTGGTTGTGTTCTTGTTTAGCTCTCATCTCCTCGGCAGTCAAAGGTGCAATAGGTGTAACATATTTATTCTCAACGTAATATTTCACTGAGTCACAAATACCAGCTAGGTGTAATTTCATCAGACTCTGCTTGTGTGTGTGAAAATTTTACTTAGTTGTGGACACAACACTTCAGTAAAACATTAGAGGTTAGAAAATCAAAGAAATCTGTAAATGAAGTAAATTAAGCTAACTAGGTGATTTACTGCCTTCTAGTAGATGTGAGTATGGTATTCTCAGATTAGATTGAGATTAGTGACAATGCAACACCTAAACAAAGGATTTAACTGATGAAAGATGATTCAATTTAATCTAGATTTTTGTAATTTAAATGCAATAAGATGAAAAACTTGATATGAAACTAATCTTAGAATGAATTGGAATGATATGAAAATTGATCTAACAATAATAT
Source organism: Chamaecyparis obtusa (assembly GCA_027943335.1). Classification (NCBI taxonomy): domain Eukaryota; kingdom Viridiplantae; phylum Streptophyta; class Pinopsida; order Cupressales; family Cupressaceae; genus Chamaecyparis; species Chamaecyparis obtusa. The sequence goes on along the minus strand of BSBK01003869.1, from coordinate 254,655 downwards.
GCTATGAATATTCAAAAACAATAACAAAAATCTCACAATCGCCTTGTTTGCAAAAGCTTGATCCTTCAGATACAAATTTGCCAGAGTAAGTATGCAAGTTCGAGGGTCCTTTTGTGAAGAGCTGAACCTTGTTCTTATAGAAATCCAGGGCTTGAGGATGAATTGCAAAAAATCCATAAATCACCCTTGATAAACTCAAGTTGATTTTTTAGTTAATAAGAAATTAGGAATAGATCAACTCATAAAATCATGCAAAAGCACTTTTTAACTTAAAATAAAGTTTAGTTCACCTTTTCAACTCACAATCACATGTCGAGTTTAGAAAGTTAACAAATTGAAATTGATAGTTGATTTAAAGTTGATTGCTTTTCTGATTGTGCATGATTTAATATGAATTAATTTAAAAATAAAGTGATTTATTCTCAACTTAACTAATTTTGAATTTAAACAATTGATTTATGGGTTAATCAATTATTAAATCAAACTTTTATTCCAAAATTATATCATAAAATTTGACAATTTGATTTAATCAATTAAATAAGAATTTAATCAATTATTCCAAGGATTTTTGATTTATTGCAAGATAAAATAATATAAATTAGGAATAAATATAATAAAATCTAATTAAATAATTAAGTGGCAGAATTAAATTAATTAATTAAATATTCATCATATTCAATTAATCAATTTTTAGGATAAATAATGACATTTATCGCCAAATAATATTTAATTAGGATAATTATGATAATTAGGAACATTCCCTGATGCAAAATTAAGATTAAATCAATTGGGGTTTTGATGAGCTGGTGTGCAGATGTGCCTTTGGTTAGGACTTTGTGTCGATTTTGATCGATTTGATGATGTAGGAGGCTAATGAACCTATAGCCCATTTTTGGGGTATTACATTTTGCCCCTCTTTGAATTACTGTACAAAGTGTAGTGGTTCAAAGATTGATCTATTTTTTATGATGAGACTGATTCTAAAAGATTAACCGATTCTGAGACAAAAATTGATTGAAAGATTTGAAGATGATGATTCAAGTTCTGATTGACCAAGAATTGAGATGATGTTAACTATATCAACGATGAACCGATGATTATGAAAAAGTATCAAAACACCTAATTCTAAACCTTATGATTATGAAGAAGTGACTGTTCTGACTCCAGATCTGAATGTCCAAAGGAATCAAAAGGATGTCAAATCTGAACCCTTCAGTTACGAAGAACCAAGGAAATAACACTAATGAACCAAGGGTTATGAAAGCTGATACAATTTACAAGATGTGAGAGAATACTAGATCGATGTGGATCTTGATGAATTCGTTATGCCCCAAGCGATGTGCCCTACATGACAAGGTCTTTTGATGAATCAACAATTAGACGTGGTTGTTGTCTTGATTACTGAGAGAAAATTGGTTTGCAGATTTGATTAAAGATGTGTAATACCATGCCCCCTTCGGGATTAAAATTGAAATCTAGCAAGAAAGCCAGTGTGAAATAGTTTAGAAGCATGTTAATTGATTTGAAAAATGGTTGTACACATCAAAAAATGTGTTTTACATCATTTAGAGGCCTTGGAGACCAAGTTTGCCTAGGTTTGACCATGAGTTGACCATGGTTGACCAAGTTAAAATCCCAATAGTTTGATGTGAGATAATCAGTTAAGTTGAATACTAGATTTCATTGATGATTGAAGGTTGATTATGCAAGCAGTCAGCCATCCTGGGTCTAAAAATTTTAAATTGTGATTTTGATAATGTAAACAATCTTAGATTTTGATTTTGATCCCAAAAATGGGTTCAGAACATTGAAGTTAGCCAGGGGTGCAATTTTTCTAGAAAATAGAGCACTTTGAAAAATTAGGTCAAAACCTATATAAGGTCCAAAAGGGTCATTTTCATTTCATTATTCACTTTTGTCTTTTATGATTTTTGTGGAGCCCTTTGAGACAAAAATGGACAAGATGGTAGTTCCAGTCTCCTCATATTGATTCGAGCGCAGCCGGCAACACCAATGACTTCCCCAATATGGGAACCCGGTAAGTGGACCTTTGTGCCTCTTTGTAAATTCAAATTTCCACGTTTTTAACATTTTTAGGATCTTTTTTGTACATTTGAAGTTTTTGAATTTTCTTTACCACAAAAAGTCATACGATAATCCACTAGGACTCGTAGGACTTTTCAAATGTATTTAGAGTGTCATCCCCGTTCTATCTGTAACTTGTATGAGAGGGACCCATCTGTTTTAAGATATTTTGTTGGGTCCCTCAAGTGTCGTACAAGAACCTCTATATTGTCATGTGTACATAAAATGTTGTGCAGAACCTGTAGAAACTTGTATGAGTTTTGACACCAGACTAAAAATTGATATGGAAAATAATGAGTGTTTTTCTCGTCCTTAGGTGAAATTTTTTATTTTTCTGATTTCATTGGCTGATTCTTTAGCATGTAATGCACCTTTTGAAGTATTTAGTTTTTCAATTTCTATACTTATAGCTTGATTTTTGACCAAGTTATTGATAGGGTACCCTTGTTTTCATGCTGTGTAGGTCGTCTATCCTGATGTACATGTTTGAATTTCACACTGTGCGACCCAGAGACTTTGCGTGTCACTGCCTCACCCTCTCAGAGTGCACCTAGCTGCCTACGGATTTGAGTTTTTGATATGTTTTCCTAAGATCTAGGTGAACCATGGTTTGATTACCACGTTGATCGAGATATCTCATTCAGAGATGTAGACCTTTCATCTTCCTACTAGGGAGATCACCATTATTCTAGAGGATGTGTACTGGATTCTATACATACCATTTCATGGCCCTCATCCTGATTATGTCAGTGCAGAGAATGCTGGTCTTCTTTCCTTTCAAAAACTATTTGGTGATGATGATTAGTTTTCTCAGTCCATCTCCTAGGAGACTCTGGTACAAAGATATAGGCAAACCCATAGACTAGAGTGTATCATAGCAGGGATGATTGGTGGGATCATCATGTTTGACTATTAGCAGAATGGTCTTTTGATGGGCTGGGCCCTGATGGTAGCACGCCTGATGGCTACACCTTCTGAGTTAGGATGGGGTTAGTGCCTTCTTGCTCATATGTTGTCAGAGATGCTCGAGATAGTGTATCATGAGAGAAAATCTTTTGCTTCCGCTGCACTGATACTACATATTTGGGCATGGGAGCACATCCCGATATGTTGACTTGTATGTCAGAGTCAACGATAGCCGCATGAGCCTATCATATATGTTTATTTTAGATATGTTACATAGGTTTTCATGGGTATCACTGATTATTGGAGGCGTGTCTTGGATGACATGACCTATGTGACCTAGAGGCCATATTTACAAGTAGAGGCTTGGTAAACTACTCATTCTTAGTTTAGTTACTTCTATCAGAGTCGAGTACTGATAGGTTGATCCACTACTATCCTTGAACATTTTATCATTACACGGGTGTGGAGGCAGTGCGACATCATTTAGGATCCTCCCAAGAGTATGCCACATATGCATAATTTTTTTGAGAGCTGGGATTAGGATGGACAACTCAATTATCTTATGCTCTTTGTAGTTAGGAGTATACTAGATGTGTGTTGAGAGAGTGGGACTACAAGCCACAAGTAGTTGATGCTGGGGTTACCAATGCTTTCATTGCTTGGTTAGAGAAGCATCCTATGAGGAGATTATCTGATCCTAAATAGATGATTCTGACCATGGAGGATACAGATGATGTTACAGGTGCACCCATGGGTAGAGGCCAAAGACACCGAGATGTATAGATTCCAGTGTTACAACCTACATCACCGAGACCTAGAGTAGTTGTCCCTCCACAAAAACTAGCTGGATAGATGAGACCACCTCACCCTTAAAGTTCTACAGTAGGTAGACCTATAGTTCTTTAGAGGAGATATACTAGAGGAAAGGGTGGTACTTTGGGTAGCATTGGCAGTGTAGATGAGGTCTTAGGTGCACAATAGGATGTAGGTGGTGATGTTGATGCTACACAGGCTGATCTAGAATTTGATTTAGGAGCTAAGATTAGACACTGCAAGGCACACAAAGAAGAGGTTGCTAATCAACCGACAGAGGATACAAAGATGACAACTATGGCTGTAGATCCTGGACTAAGGCAAACTCCTCAGGATATTATTAGGCGACTGAGCTTGCAGATTAGAGACTTGAAATTGTAGAGTGCCACACTTGAGATACAACTCAAGGAGTCTGAGAGGCAATATTTAGAGTGAGAGGTAGATGTCAGAAGGCTACAGGTAGAGGTCACACATTAGACTACACAGTCTGCTTATTATGTTTTTGCATACTATGCTATTGTACTTATTATGAAAAGAGCACCTACGTACTCTTAGTACATAAGTTCTTTAGACAGAGATAGAGCACCATAGGCAGAGCCACCACCACATGCACCTCCCCCACCTCCACCAGATGCGGAGGAGAAGAAAGAAAGATGACCTGTCTTAGTATTCTGATTATTTTTGTCATTTTCCCATTTATATTGATCTGATCTGATAGCTCACATGAGCTCATTCTTTTGTATACTATGCCATTAGTGCACCCCTAACTATTTTGAGATTTTATGATATATATGAGATCAATTTTTGGTTATGAATTCATGTGTACTTATCATTTTGTGTATGATGATATCATATGATGTAAAATTTCTTTGAGTAGTGTAGAATGTATGCAATGCAATGGTTTCTTTCAAATGTATGGATTATGCAATGTAGTTGATTATGGATTATGAAAATGTATGATTTGTTTATGCTTTATGGATGCATATGTATGTAATATAATGAATGTAATGGAATGAGTATGATACATAATGTAAATGCAATGATACACATGATATATTTTGTAGGTATTGATGAAGATAAGTACTCGATCATTTGTCAAAAATGATGTTTAACCTAGGATGATGACTGCTTACGGATCTATGAAGAGACCTTCATGTGAGACTTAGTCTTTTTGCATTGTTTTGAAGGATAATCTAAGTGTCAAGCTATTTTTGGAAATCATGAGATAAATGCAATCATACAAAGTACCAAGTGACAAGTAGGATGAAATGAAAAACTAGGACCTAGGACTTAGTCACTGATCATGTGTCGATCATTTTCATCACTGAATATTTAGTAGGTAACCAGATAATCAATACAACATCCCCTAGTTAGAAAACTATGAACATATGAATATTGATTTTTGCATCAAAGTCAATACAAAGCCTACTAGCTAGACAACCATAGACATATGAATATTGATTTTGTTTTCGGAATGCCAGATTTGATATAAGCACTAAGGCACAAATATCAAGATGACCTGAATATCATGTCCATTTTGATATTGCAATTTGTATAAGCATCAAAACATAAACATTTTGATGACCTGAATACACCTTGCATGCAAACACATCAAACAGTCAAGAGATCATTTTGTATCCATTGTGAATTACCGGTAGTGACCCTTTATCATTCGCATCCTTGGGTAAGATCGCGTTTCACAGTAGGAGTAAGAATTCCCTCAAAAAGAAAATAGTTAGATCAAACTTCCTTGAATTTTCTAGGTATCGATGGTCAACATACACATGGCCATCCAATATGTGATGGAGGCTCTTACAGATGGACACCATTTCAATCTAGAATTTCCAAAGTTATTTGATTTTCACTCAAAGTAGAAAACAAAGAAAAGATTATGCCCCCAGTCATCACTCTCTAAATCCTGTAAAGGACATCATTGAAGAGTTTGAAAAGACACAATATGCAAAAAAATCTCAATGTGAATCAGTAAGCATACAAAGAAGATTAAAGCATGCAACAAAAATTGTTTTCATTCATGTTGATGTTTGTTTGTGTTTTTGTCGATGCAAAATCCTTTCTGGTGACAAGACAGACTAACTGACTCAGATGTAGCTTCAAAGGACTTTTGACTAGATATGACACATCTAAGGTACTGATGACTGTAGGATATGACATTGATTGCCCCCAACTTTAGGCTTTTATAGGATACAGACACATGTGCTAGATTGGTGCTCAGACCAACTTTATTGAAAATAGGATGTGAAAGCAAACTGGGAGATATGTACAGACGAAAGCAAGACTGAAAGCTGGAAAAGACCAAGATGCACTGATAGATGGAGCATTTTGAACAAGTGGTGTTTGTTTGCTGGGTTTTCACCATCTTCACAGATATTCTATTTTTGCTACCACGATGCTTGTTTCCAGGTTTTCACCAAGGCACCTTTTCTTTTTCTCATTTTTTTTTGTATTTTTGATCTTTTCAATTATTTTTGTACTTTTGTAATTTTTGATTCATCAAGGTGCCTATTTTCTAGGTTTTCACTAGGATGATCATTTTTTCAGGACTTTTTCTAATTTTTATGCTTTTTTCAGGACATTTTACCATAGATTAAATTCTTTAGGCGTATAATTTCTTTAGATGGAGAATGTTGATTGGTTCTTGGAGCTATTCTCCTTTAGTCATTGAGAGTAAGTAGGCTCCAAAGCCAAAAGTAGCAGTGATTACAAAGGGACCCAACTAGTTGGGTTCAAACTTCCCCTTGCACTCTCGATGTGATTGATTTTTAGGATTTTCTCTCAAGACTAGATTGCCAACCTGAAATTCTCTCTATCTGACTTTCTTGTTATAGTCTCTAGACATTCTCTTCTGATACACTCTGCGATGATCATATGCAACCTTCTTGCACTCATGTAGTAGTTCAAGTTCTTGTAACCTAGACATTTTGTAGTCATCATTAGTTATGAATCCTTGCATTCTAATTCTTAGTGATGGGATTTCAACTTCAATAGGTAGGATTGCTTCAACCCCATATACTAAAGTGAATGGTGTAGCCCTAGTGGGCATTTTGATACTTGTTTTGTAGGTCCAAAGAGTTGGATTGATCATGAGATGCCAGTCTCTTCCTATTTTATTAACTATTTGATGTAGAATCTTCAAAAGGTTTTTGTTTGATGCCTTTTCTTGTCCATTTCCTTGAGGATATTAGATGGATGACCAATGTTGTGTAATCTTGAATTTAGTACACAAGGTATCTAGGTCTCTATTCTTGAATTGGCCACCATTATCTATGACTATTGAATGTGGGATTCCATACCAACATATGAAGTAGTTCAGAATGAACATTGAAATTTGTTTGCCGGTTGCATGAGTTAAGGGAACTTCTTTTACCCATTTTGTGAAATGGTCTATAACTATGATTATATGGGTATGTCCATTAGAAGAGTGAGGATGTATAGCCCCTATGAGATCAAATGCCCATTGTTGAAAAGGCTAGTGTGTAGTAAAGGGAATAAGATCTCTTCTTGGTGCATGAATCATGTTCCCATGGACTTGACACTTTTGACAATTCTTTGCATATTTGATAGCCTCTTTTTCCATTTCAGGCCAATAATACCTAGCCCTAATAAGTTTTTGAGCTAGTGTTAAACCATTAGAATGTGATCCACATATACCATCATGGATTTCTTCTAATGTGTTTTGAGACTCATCACATTTTAAACACCTAAGAAGTGTACCATCTAGACTCCATTTGTATAGATCATTGCCAATGATAACATACCAGGATGTGTTTCGGATAAGGTTTCATTTCTCATATCAATTAAAGGATCCAGGGATGATTTTCTCTTGAAGTTAGGAAAATAGATGTTGGTATCTAGAAGAATCATGACCTACAATAGTGCAAATCATTTAGGTTTTTGGGCAATCATAGGTAGGGAATGATAGTTCTTCCACCAGGAACTTGTAACGTAGCTCATATTCGGGCTGCTATAGTAGAGGTGATAGCATTGCCATAGCATCAACAACTTTGTTCTCTATTCTAGGAATCTTCTCAAAAGTGATTGAAATGAAATACTTTTTAAGGTCATCGACCATGTGTTTGTAGGGAAATAGCTGATGGGCTTCTAAAATAGCCATCTTTCTCACTACTTTTTATCCTCTTTCTAAGACAATTGATTGCACATAGACATGCATTTATGGTTTTAAGCATATGAACTTGTGGTTTCTATGTATATGTTATATGTGTGTGTGAACATAAGATGGAAATGTGGATACTTCTAAAAGACATAATATTTGCTTAAATTCATGGACATGAATGGTGAATATAATAGATATACATGTTAATGGATGTTTCCTTGCCTAAGCTATGTTTTTGGTAGTTACCTCCTATAGCTGTAGGATTTGCAAGAGTGATAATTAAGACTTACACCTTTTCCTAATATTGATGATATGGATATATATGTATATGGTTGGATATGTGCGCATTGATTGTTTTTTAGGAGTTGAACATGGATATTCAAGGACTAGCATACTGGTGCGGGAGTCATCAAAGCCAACCATAGATTGCAGAATCTTCGCAAGCAAGTCAACACTTTCTGTTGCATGCAATGCGCAGATTTAGTGTGCACTATATTATGAGATTATTCATGGTCAATAATGTTTCTGTTGTGAAAATTTATGAGTTGTAACCGATCCTCATTATGAAGTGATCGTAGATTTAGGTGTTAGTGGTAGTTTCCTTTTAAATAATTGACTGTTGTGACTCTTTTGGAGTTAGTCGAACAAACTAGTTTTTAATATAGAACTCTTGCATATTGTTTCAATCAAGTGTAATCATTTTATGGATGAATAGAATGTTTAGTTCAAGTTTTCATCTTTCATCTTGATTGTACTTCTCATTCACTCATTCAAGGGGGTCCACTTGATGAGTGAATTGTTCTATTATTGTAGAGTTCATTTTCTTATTCATTTATATGTTTTAGAACTCTGCTATTCCTGCAGCTACTGATACTAGAATTAGTAGCCTGTTCCTGTAGCACAGTCAGTTGGAGTAGTTCCTAACTATGATTTCTTGCTTTGATTAGAATACATTTCCTTACCAATTTTAGTATAGTTCTCTTGAAGCATAAGCATTTGAATTCCTTAGATAGATTTAGAAAGGGAAGGTTTGAAGAATATACTTTGCAAATGCCATTCCAAGTTTACGTCCTTGGTCGATAATTAAATGAGACCAAATAATATAATTAGGAATCATTTGGGGTGTCCAATCCTAAAGTAGGCAGTCCATTGCTTTAGGTTTCTAATACCATTGTTTGGCCAAGAAATTTTGGTGTCACTATTGGGGATGGTGTTAATTCAAACTTATCCTTGTAGTTGCAGTTCTAGTTTTAATCTAGTACTTAAGTAAGCATTTTTATGCACAGAAGGAGAGATCACCTTGGTATATTTCTTCCCTCTAACTACCAAGGAGAACCATTTGATTTATTTAACCCTCAAGTTGAAGAACCTCAAAGTGAGAACGAAGAAGAAGAAACCTTTGAAAATCCATTTGCTGATGCTCAGGAACACATATCCTCCTCATCATCTAAGGAATCATTGCATTTGAATGACCCATTTGCTAGACCTGAATACCAAGATAACCCGCTTGCTCTTATTATATATCAGCCACCACCACTAGGTCCTCCTCCCATAATTACTGCTCAGGCTCCCTTTCCTTTTCCTATACCTCAATAGAAAGGTAAAAAAAATGTGAAGAATATACCTACTGTTGTGCTTCCCAAATTTTATGGCCTCATTACAGAAGACCCTGAGACCTTTCTCTTTGAATTTGATATTCTTTGCTAGAGTTATGACTATACCACTGATGCCCACAAGTTGAAGTTGTTCCCATCAACTCTGAAAGAAGCTACTTTGAGATGGTTCATGGGGTTGGGTGCTAATGTTGTAGCAGATTGGGATGCCATACGCATAGTGTTTCTTTTGAAGTACAAAGAGTACTTTAGAGGTCAAGATTTGAAAGGTGATGACATTTTTAAAATGTCTCAAAGGGAGGATGAAAGCTTGGAAGATTATGTATCCAGATTTATTTTCAACCTAGAGCATAATAAAAAACACCAACTAAATGAGGCATCTCATAAACACCTCTTCCAAAAAGGTGTGAATGATGGAAGTATTGAGGCTCTAGATCTAATGGCAAGAGGAGATATCACACAAAAAGGTTGGGTTGATATAAAGACTATCTGTCAAAATTATTTGAGGGCCACTTTGAAGAAGGGTAGGGGACTTAGAGACCTACCACATAAGTCCAATGGTGGTTCAGGAGTATCCAAAATGGAGCTATCTAATTTTCTATCTGACTTCAAGCAAGAAAGAAGAGTCAGACACTGTGCTTGTTGAGTTCTATTCTCATTGCAGAGAGAGGAAGAGAAACTGTAAATGTAAGACAGTTGCATCTGTGGACATTAACCCAATGCCCACTAAGTTCAAAGCCATAGATGAGGAGAATGGAGAAGTTTTCTATGTTGCTCAAAGGCATCCATGGGCTTAGAGACAAGGTATGCCTCTAGAACCATTGCATAATTTTGGTTATAATAATAATAGCTATTGGCCACACCAAAACCCCCAAAATTTTGCTCCTCAAGGACAGAATTAGAATCATAACTAGTCATATCAATAGCCATACTATAACCAAGCCTACCCACAACAACCACCATTTAACCCATACCAACAGCCTCAGTGGGGACCTAATCAGCCTAATCAGCAACAAGCAATAATGCCCCCACCTTAGCAGCAAGCTATTATGCTGCTAAGTCCTGTAGCAAATAGAAAACCTTAAAAGCTAACTCAACTTCTTGCTCAACCAACTCCAAATCCCAATAATAAGCAACAAGCTTATTCCTTGCATGTAAATGATATTCATCTTAGATCAGGAACTACACTGCCTACACCTAAGGAGCCAATAATAACTGAAGTTGTTGATGCTAAGGACATACCAGTGAACTAGCCTATTGATGTTCCACCTATTGTTCAAAATGCACCTATGCCTAAGAATCCTCCTTATCTGCAAAGATTGTCTCAGGTAGTTCCTCCAAAAGAAAATCCTGTAGCCACTGATTCAATTGATTAGCTCAAGAAAATGATAGTGTAGATTCCCTTGTTAGATGCCCTTAAAGAAATTCCAATCTATACCAAAGCAATTAAAGAAGCTTGTATCAAACAATCTGGAAGGAAAAAGAAAGACCCTGATACTGTCCATGTCTTAGGCCAGCTCTCTGATCTCATGCTAAGAAAAGTTGTCATGCTTAAGTATTCAGATCTAGGAAGTCCAGTGGTAACCATTTACATTAATGGTACCCAAATTCAGAATGTTCTAATTGACTTGGGAGCATCAATTATTGTTATGACTAGGGAAGTTCTGTTGAAACTTAATATCATTGGTTTGTGGGACACACCAACAATATTGTAGTTAGCTGATAATTCCATAGTCAAGCCTGATGGTATGGTTGAGGATATTGTTGTTACTTTGGATTCCTTAGATTACCCTTTTGATTTCATAGTCTTGTCACCCAAAACCACCCTTGAGGGATATCCATTAATCCTAGGAAGGCCTTGGTTAGCCATGACTAATGCTTGCATTGCATTCCATTCAAGGAAGATGACCATATCAGATGGAATAAATACCAAGAAGTTAACTCTGTATTCTCTAGCAAAACCCCAAAGTGAACTTGATCAAATTGTCTGGCCAGACCTAGGAGATGCTGCCCTTGAAGTAAGTTTTGTGCAAAAACTCATGGTCATTGAGAGAAATCCATTTATAGTATCACAAGAAGAAGATGATATTCTAGTAGCAATCCTTACCAACCAATATGGTTCTGAGGAGTCATCTTGTGATGATCCAAATTGTTCCCTTCAAACAATACTACCCAAGCAATCCACATCTCAGCTTCCTGCAACACTTGATTATCTTCACACTTTGCTACGTCATGAGATAAAGTCTCCATCCATTGTAGAAGTCTAGATGTTAGAAAAGATTAAGAGAGTTGAAATTGCTTCGGGAAAGGAGATGAATGTTAATAAAAACCTCACTGAAACTCAGATGTCTAGTCTTCTCAAGCTTTTATAGGATAGTCAATAAGTCTTTGCATGGGATTACACTGACATGAAGGGCCTAGATCCTAAACTCTATACTCACAAAATATATACAAGCCTAGAATACAAGCTAGTGAGGCAAGCTCAAAGATGAATTAATCTTGTTTTAAGAGACATAGTCAAGACTGAGTTGCAGAAGCTTCTTAGTGCAGGTTTTATTTATCCTATTTTTGACAGTCAGTGGGTTTCTCCTCTGGTGATTATTCCAAAGAAAGGAGGAATGTGGAGAGTTTGTGTTGACTACTAAGAACTTAACAAAGCCACTAAGAAGGACCACTTTCCATTACCTTTCATTGACCAAGTGCTAGATAATATTGCGGGTAAAAAGTACTTTTCATTTCTAGATGGCTTCAGTGGGTACAATCAGATACAAATATCACTAGAAGATCAAGACAAGACAATGTTTACTTGACCTTGGGGAACCTTTTCTTATTTAGCCTTTCCATTTGGATTGTGTAATGCCCCTGCAACTTTCCAGAGAGCAGTGTTGGGTATTTTCTCTGACATTCCTGCTGATTGTGTTGAAATCTATATGGACGACTTTACAAATCATGGAAACACATTTGAAGAAGCACAAGCTAACTTGGAAAAGGTTCTTAAAAGATGTCAAGATTATAATCTCTCTCTTAATAGTGAGAAGTGCTATATGATGATGGAGGAGGGAGTACTCCTAGGACACTACCTTTCATCCTTTGGAATTCAGGTTGACCCTGCAAAAATTATAGTTATAAACACACTTCCCACACTGGTTAAGCAAAAGGATGTCAGAAGTTTCCTTGGCCATGCTGGTTACTACAGAAGGTTCATAAAAGACTTTAGCCAACTTGCAGCACCATTATATAATTTATTGAAGAAAGAAGCTGAATTTGCATGGACAGAGGAATGTGAAGCATCATTCCAGAAGTTCAAAGATGTTCTAACAATAACACCTATTCTCAGAGGACCTGATTGGAAAATCCCATTCCATATCCACACAGATGCATCTGACTATGCTATTAGAGCAGTCTTGGGACAAAAGGAAGGTATTATTGAACATGCAATTTACTATATTAGTAAAAATTTGCAAGGAGCAGAATTAAATTATACTATTACTAAAAAGAGTTGTTAGCAGTTGTTTATGCATTAAATAAATTTAGGCACTACATCAAAAGCTATGAAGTATTTGTTTATATTGATCATTCAACTATCAAGTACTTAATGAATAAACCTGCCATTAGTGGTAGATTAGCATGTTGGTTACTCCTCATGCAAGAATTTGATGCAAGAATTTGATGTAAAGATCATAGACAAACTAGGAAAGGCTAATGTAGTGGTCGATTTCTTGTCACAACTACAAGTGCTAGATGATCCTACAACAATTGATGATAGCTTCCCTGATGAACACTTATTTTCTATTGATTCTTTTAATCCATGGTATGCAGACCTAGCCAACTACCTTGCTACAGGGAAAACACTGCCTCACTTTTCTCCTAAATAACACTGTCTATTAGTTGAGAAGAGTTTTAACTTCTCTTAGATATTAGGCTTCATGTTTTATATAGGACTAGACTAGGTCACAAGGAGATGCATTCGAGAAGATGAAACTTATGGCATCCTTTAGGCATGCCATGATGAGCTGTGTGGAGGAAATTTTTCTGCCAAGAGGACAACCCATAAAATCTTGACAATTGGGTACTACAGGCCTACTTTGCATAAGGATGTAGAAAAACATACTTGCCACTGTGATAGGTGTCAACATATGGGATGTCCTACAAAGATTGATGAAATACCTCTGCAGCCGCAGGTAGTTGTCACACCCTTTGACAAGTGGGGTATTGACTTCATTGGACCTATTGAGCCCTCTTCTCATGGGAAGTCTTACATCTTAGTATGTACTAATTATGTAACAAAATGGGTTGAAGCCAAAGCTATGAGACATGCCAGAGATCACAAAGTTGTTGAGTTTCTTTATGAATGCATATTCTCAAGATTTGGAGTACCAAGGGAAATTGTCACAGATCAAGGGGTAGAATTCACCTCTAACCTTATCACAGAGTTGATGTAGGAGTACATGGTGCGTCATGGAAAATCTTCACCCTACCATCCTCAGGCTAATGGCCAGGCTGAAATCACAAACTGGGAGATAGAATCTATTCTCACTAAAATAGTAGCTGTGCATAAAAATGATTGGGCTACCCACCTTCCTGAAGCCATATGGGCTTACCACACCACATGGAAAACCACCATAGGATTTACTCCTTTTGAGTTGGTATATGGAAAATCTGCCTCTATGCCGATTGAGTTCCAGCATAAAACACTTCGCACTGCTTTAGATCTGGATATAGATATCACCAAAGCACAATAAGACATGTTACTACAATTGAATGGATTGGATGAATATAGGAAGTCTTCTCTCTACAATACAGAGTTGATACAATAGCAAAGAAAAAACTGGCATGATAAGTTCATTCGTGATAAGAAATTTTCTATTAGAGATTGGGCACTATTATATGACTCTAGATACTAGCACACACCTGAGAAATTTCAAACTAGATGGCTTGGGCCTTATGAGATTATATCAGTATTTGATAATCGAGCTGTCCAACTTTCAACCATTGATCCTATTCAATTCAAGTTACTCATCAATGGGCATTGTCTGAAACTTTACCACAAGCCTATAAGCCATGATGAGTTCCCGAAGTAGTTCCAGAGCATAACTAAAGCAAGTGATCATGTAGTCAAAGAATCTAGGTCTTCTACCTAGGATTATGCCAATTCTTGATTCCATTCAAGATCACCATAATAAATATTTCACATTTTGTGGAATACTTTCTTCATAATAATTTTTCATCTCACCTTCTCTCTTTTTCCACCCATCCACCCCATCCCATCACTTCAAATATGTAGGTGCAATTTTTTTTAAACAACTCTTCCTGCAGCGCCTCCAGGTTCATGCCACATATACTCATACATATATTATTTTTATTCATTAATTTTTAGGATTTTGTGTCATTTTAATTTTTCACTCTTGCTTAACCTAGCTTGGTGGGACCCATGCCATTACTTAGTTGGGGGGGGGAAACTATTCTATTTTTGAAATTTCAAATTAGCATGTAAAATTAAAGCTCATGTCTTTGAATTATGTCTGAGACATGACTTGATGATCTTTCCTTTTATGATTGCATCATCACTTTTAAAGTGAATTAAAGATATAATTTGACCTTGATTTCTAATGATAAGCCGTGATGTGTTCAGGGTGGCAGCCTTGGCACACGTGAGCTTTTATGAGATGTTATGAAAAAATTATATCATTAGATTTCATGCAAAAATCTTTAATTCTATGAATCAAGTTACAGTTTGTACGCCATCTTTTCTTCTACAGAATTTTTTTCTGTAATGCATTAAGGTCTGTGACTTGCCATTGTCGAGCTCCGTGAGAATTGTAGTTCTGCAAATTCAAAATTTGTTTGAGGATAGCAATGGGAGGTGACCTTCAAAGGCATGAACCAATGGACCACAAGGTTTTTCTAAATGATGCATCCACTTGTGAGATGTTCAGAAGAAAAGGGTGGCTGGATTATTGTTTAAGCCTTAAAGGGTTTATGAGGAAGTCACTCTGCAATTTTTATCTACCTTGAAGGATGGGGTTGCAAAAGTTAAAGGTTTGAGAATTGAATTCACAGAAGATGTAGTGGCTGAAGTGATTGGTTTACCTCAAGAAGGTGAACAATGGGTGAAAGATTTTGACCTACGTTCAGCTAGAGCATAGTTTTCTTTGCATGATGATCCTCAGCTAAATATTGATAGGAAGAAAGGAACCTGGTGATTATCTTTGCCTCTGGAGTTCATTCAGCCTGCCACATTTGTTATTCAGTACTTCACCTATGAGAGATGCTACAAGTACTTGCATGCTTTGCATTTCAAGCTTCTCAATCATCTTCGGCATGATAACAGAATGGTAAATCATCCTAGCTTCCTATTTAACATTGTGAAAAAGCAAGCTTTATTAGTCCAATCAGGAAGCAACCAGTCTATTTCACATCATTGCTTAATAAAATTAATTGTAGAAAGGGAATTGAATAGACAAAAGGTTGGGACATGGGAAGAATTTTTGCAAATGAATGAGGTTGAGCCTAGGGTAGTCAGCCCTAGAGGTCATGGTGTTGGTAGGAGAGAGCAAACATCTTCTAGGTTTCGTAAAATTGTTCAAAAAATTGAGAATGATCTTGAAGCCTCTCCTTCCATTTCTAGGTCTCCTAGAAAAAGAGTTTTTAGTACTAGAGCCTCTACTTCTCAGAAAAAGAAAAACAAAAGAAAGGAAGCTCCCAATATCCCTGAATCTTCACCATCCGTAAGGACCAGGTCTACAACTAGGAAAGATAAGGGTAAAACAACGGAGCCAGAGGAGGAAATACTAGAACCTCAGCCTAGTGATAAGACTGATAATGTGGAAGAAATCCTACATTCCCCTATGGAAGAGAATTCTGAAAACCCTCCTGAAGTAGTGGCAGAGGAGGTAGTTACTAAGAAAAAGAAATGGAAGAGTCCTCCGAGCTCATCCACACCCCCTATGAGGAGAAGTAGAAGGCTTTCTGAGAAGGACACCGAAGTTTCCATTCCTATTGTTAACATTGAGTCTTCTAAATTTGTGGAAAATGAGTCTTTGGAAAATTCCTCTTCTGAGGAATTGTATCATCAACCTATAGCCAGTGACACAAATTTGAGAGAGCAGAGTCCAGAAATAGAGGTTAACCCTGGAGTTAACTACATACTGATTGATAGTGACAGGGACTCTAAGGACATAGAGGAAATTGTAGATAATTCTGTCGAGCCAGACATTAGTACAAATTTAGAAGAAATTCTTGACTTTGGAACTGAAATTTTTAAAGAAGTACCTCAGCAAAGCAGTCAGGATAGGTTGGAAATGTTGGCTAAGGTGGCAACTGATGTTAACAAGGAAACCAATGTAATAAGGACAATTGTTGTGTGGAAGGGGAAGTTCTTTGCACCAGAAGAAACAATTAAAATTCCTCACTTTCCATCTGGATGGGTGGACATACTCAATCAAGAACCTTTATCCCCACTAGATTTGTCCACACCCCTTGCTGTAGGGATAAACTTGTACCAATAGTTGTTATGGGAAAAGACACAATGGAATTTAGAAAAGGCAAAATTGAAATGAGTCATTAGTGAGTAGAATTCTCAGCTGGAGTAGAATCAAATGAGATTGAGATATTGAAACTGAGGATTGATTAGATTACAAGGTTAATTCCAGAGCTGATGGGATGCAGATCACCATCTTCGGTGTATGCATTATTCCTTAAATAGAAACTTGTTAATTTTAAATTAATAAGAATTGTAGAAGGCCTTAATCCTTCCATATCAACTCCTCATGAATTTTACTATGCCTTCTAGTTGTTGGAAATATTCAAGAATTAACTGAGTTATTGAGAGGGGAGGGGTGAATCAGTAACTCCAAATTTTCTTACAATTACAGATGTATTAACATATAGTTCACTTTTTCCTTATGCATATAGAAAGCATGAAACTTAAAAGCATTCACAACAATGACACATAGATTTGGTTACCCAGAAACCTTCCAAAAAGAAAGTAAAACTGGGGTGGGGATGAAACCCACAAAGCTTTAGTAGTACAGAATAAAGTTGGCCGGTTAAGGCTTACAATTTGATCACTTCTGATGATCTGCCCTGCTAGGAGCAATAAGGATTGCTAAATCCACCCTGTTAAAGGATTTACAAACATACAATGAAGTATGCACTCGGTAAAGAGATTTTACAAAAGACTGTTAAGTCTACCTGGTTAAAGGATTTTAGTACTGATTCACCTGTTAGGATGAAACAGTAGATCTCTTGCTTTGCAACTGGATTGCTGATTGAGATTCGCTGATGTACTGATCACCTTCTGTGATGAATTTGTCTTTGCTGTTCCCTATACTGCTGTAGCCCTTTGTAATTCGCTTATCTCTGCCTTTCTTTCTTTTTCACATTCATACTCATTTTATTACATCTTGACATTTTTACAACATTGTTTATATACAAGTCTAAACAATTAATTACAAAGTCGGCTTGACAAATAAACATAAGTGCCACTAAGTCGGCCCAAGTATGGTTACACGGTTCCTGCAAACTAACTCAATGACTTTCTGATACTCGGCATCCACTGCATTACTTGGCATCGTCATGCACTCGGTAGAAGTGGAGGCACGGTTCATACTAACCACTCGGTAGGTTTTGAACTCGGTAAATACTGGTGACTCGGTAGACATAATGTTACTCGGTTTACACTGTCCTGCTCGGTTTGCACTATCTTGTTCAGTTTGCACTGTCTTGCTCGGTTTGCACTGTCTTGCTCGGTTTGCACTCTCTTGCTCAGTTTGCACTATTCTACTCAGTTTGCACTATTCTGCTCGGTTTGCACTGTTCTACTCGGTTTGCACTATTTTGCTGGGTTTGCACTGTTCTGCTCGGTTTGCACTGTTCTGCTTGGTTTGCACTGTTCTACTTGGTTTGCACTGTTCTGCTCGGTTTGCACTGTTCTGCTCGGTTTGCACTGAGAATGTAAATAAGTGTTGTCACTAGTGGCAATTCTGCTTAATGCCAACACTAGTCTACTCTAATGACTGAAAAACCTATTGTGTGAATTGTACTTACATAACTTAGCAGTTCTTGATGACACAAAGTGGAATTCACTCCTCTATGTAGGGGATGTACAGTTAAGAGAATTTATGTCATGGATGCAGAATCACCATATAGAGACAAAGAAAAGTTAACTTCTTTGATGATGAGGCCTGAAGTTCAGCACTCCAGGTGGATATATTTTGATTGGATTTCTATCACAGAAAACACTAGTGGAGCCAATAAGATCTATCCAGTGTGAGAACAAGCTTTTGTAGACTGGGACCAACATTCCTCACAAGATGTTGTCATAGAAATTAGTGCCTCTAGGGTAGAGGTGGATAAGGATGTCACATGATCTAAAGAAAATGGAACCTCACTCACCACATAATCTAACCCTTGCCACAAGAAGAGTTCCATGGTATATTATTTTGGGAAGGACACTCCTTAATCATTAGTTTCCATTAAGGTTTCAACCTCCACTCTTCCTTCAGCCATTGCTGGTGATGAATGACAATGTAGTAGATTATAACACAGCCTCTGAATTCTAGTGTTGGGAAAGACTCAAAGAGACTCATGGATACTTTGATTATGTTCATGATGAGTCTGGGCAAAGAACAACTAGTGATTTGAGGGTTCATGCCAGGATTCAGAACTTTATGATTGCTGGGGACCAGCAATAGTTTAGTTGGGGGAATGATGGGCTTCTAAAATAGCCATCTTTCTCACTACTTTTTATCCTCTTTCTAAGACAATTGATTGCACATAGACATGCATTTATGGTTTTAAGCATATGAACTTGTGGTTTCTATGTATATGTTATATGTGTGTGTGAACATAAGATGGAAATGTGGATACTTCTAAAAGACATAATATTTGCTTAAATTCATGGACAGGAATGGTGAATATAGTAGATATACATGTTAATGGATGTTTCCTTGCCTAAGATATGTTTTGGGTAGTTACCTCTTGTAGCCGTAGGATTTGCAAGAGTGATAATTAAGACTTACACCTTTTCCTAATATTGATGATATGGATATATATATGTATATGGTTGGATATGTGTGCATTGATTGTTTTGCAGGAGTTGAACGTGGATATTCAAGGACCAGCATACTGGCATGGGAGTAATCAAAGCCAACCGTAGATTGCAGAATCTTCGCAAGTAAGTCAATAATTTTTGTTGCATGCAACACACAGATTTAGTGTGCGCTATATTCTTGGATTATTCATGGTCAATAATGTTTCTGTTGTGAAACTTTATGATTTTTAATTGATCCTCATTAAGAAGTGATCATAGATTTAGGTGTTAGTGGTAGTTTCCTTTTAAATAATTGACTGTTGTGACTCTTTTGGAGTTAGTCAAACAAATTGGTTTTTAATATAGAACTCTTTCATATTGTTTCAATCAAGTGTAATCATTTTATGGATGAATATAATGTTCAGTTCAAGTTTTCATCTTTCATCTTGATTGTACTTCTCATTCACTCATTCAAGGGGGCCCACTTGATGAGTGAATTGTTTTTTTAGTGTAGAGTTCATTTTCTTATTCATTTATATGTTTTAGAACTCTGATGTTCTTGCAACTACTGATACTAGAATTAATAGCCAGTTCCTGCAGCACAATCAGTTGGAGTAGTTCCTAACTGTGATTTCTTGCTTTGATTAGAATACATTTGCTTACCAATTTTAGTATAGTTCTCCTGAAGCATAAGCATTTGAATTCCTTAGATAGATTTAGAAAGGGAAGGTTTGAAGAATATACTTTGCAAATGCCATTCCAAGTTTACATCCCTGGTTGATAATTAAATGAGACCAAATAATATAATTAGGAATCATTTGGGGTGTCCAATCTTGAAATAGGCAGTCCATTGCTTTAGGTTTCTGATACCATTGTTTGGCCAAGCACTAGCTTCTCATCTTTTGTTTGATACATAGTATTGACTTGGTGTGTAACTGTATAACTAGCTGTGAGTCTCCATGAATGTGTAATTCGGTCACTCGCCACTCAATTTCTATCTTCATGCCATTAAGAAGGGCTTCATATTCAAAAATATTATTTGTGCAAGGAAAGTTTATTCTGAATGCTTTAGGTATTGAGTAACCTTGTGGTGTTATGATAATATGCCCACTCTAGATCGATTCTATGTGTAGGAGCCATTAAAGAATAACTACCATGTTCTAGAAGAGAGATTCATAATAGAGGAATTTGGAAATTCCATTTGCATTGGTGTATCATCAAACAATGGTGCTTCAACCAACTAATCAACAATGACTTGTCCTTTGATATCTTTTCTCTCAACATACTCTATGTCAAATTCACTCAATAGCATTACCCATTTAGCTAATCTACCCGTGAGGGCAGCTTTTCTCAATAAGTATTTTAATGAATCTATCTTGGCTACCAATTGTGTTGTTTAAGCCAACATGTAGTGTCTCAATTTCTGTGATGCAAAGATCATAGCTAGACAAGCTTTCTCAATCATGGAATAATTCTTTTGATAAGCTACCAATGTTCCAAATGATGTAATAGATAGCTCTCTCTTTCATGTTGTCATTATGTTGTGCTAACAATGACCCCAGTGATGTATCTTTGGCGGAGACATATAGAATTAATGGCTTCCATTGAATAGGAGGCATCAAAATAGGAGGATTTGATAGATATTGCTTGATTTGGTTGAAATTCTTCTCACATTCCTCATTCCATTAAAAAGTCACACCTTTATGTAATGTCTTTGTGAAAGGTTGTGATATGTTTGCTAATTGAGATATGAAACATCTGATTGATTGCACCCTTCCTTGTAGAGTTCTCATTTGACTAATATTTTTTGGAGGTTGCATCTCTATTATAGCCTTGACTTTAGTAGGATCCACTTCAATGCCTTTCTTTGAAACAATATAGCCCAAGAGATTTCCAAAAGTGACACCAAAAGTACACTTTTTTAGGGTTCAGTCTAAGACTAAACTTCTCCATTCTATCTAGTATTTTTCTCAAATCCTTCATATGTTTAGATCTTATCATTGATTTATCCAAGGTGTCATCAACATAATCCTCCATAGTTAGATGCATCATATCATGAAAGATAGATGTCATAGCTCGTTGATAAGTAGCACCAACATTTTTGTGGCCGAATAGCATGACATTCCAACATAAGGTACCCCATGCACATGTGAAAGTTGTTTTCTCTTGATCTTCTAGAGCCTTGACTTTAGTAGGATCCACCTCAATGCCTTTCTTTGAAACAATATAGCCCAAGAGATTTCCAAAAGTGACACCAAAAGTACACTTTTTTAGGGTTCAGTCTAAGACTAAACTTCTCCATTCTATCTAGTATTTTTCTCAAATCCTTCATATGTTTAGATCTTATCATTGATTTATCCAAGGTGTCATCAACATAATCCTCCATAGTTAGATGCATCATATCATGAAAGATAGATGTCATAGCTCGTTGATAAGTAGCACCAACATTTTTAAGGCCGAATAGCATGACATTCCAACAGAAGGTACCCCATGCACATGTGAAAGTTGTTTTCTCTTGATCTTCTAGAGCAATTTTGATTTGGTTATATATCCAGAGAAACCATCCATGAGAGAATACATTTCAAAGCCTGCAGTCATATCCACTATCATGTCAATGTTAGGCAGTGGAAAGTCATCCTTAGGGCATGCTTTGTTTACATCTCTAAAGTCTATGCATACTCTGATAGATTAATCTAGTTTGGAAATAGGAACTATGTTTGAGATCCATTCAGCATAATCGATGACTCGGATGAATCCGACTTTAGCAATTTTTCTAGCTCAACTTTGACAAGAAGTGCTACATGTGGATGCATCTTTCACAACTTTTGTTTAATAGGTTTTACTCCTATAGAGAGATGGTGCATTATAAGATTAGGATCTAACCCAGGCATATCTAAATACTTCCATGCAATATTGATCTTTTTTTTTTGTCAAGAATGTTGTGAATGCTTTTTTCTCATCCTCTGATAGGGATTGTGCTACATGAATCATTTGTGGTTCCTCTACTGTACCCAAGTTGATAGACTGAGTCAGTTCTATCAATACTGGAGATTTGTCCTATAAATGACTCAGAAGGACATCAAATACCTCATCCTTAGTTGCCTCAGAGAGGTTTTCACCTTCAGATCCATATTTTATTTTTAATATTTTAGGTTCTGAGACTGCCACATAGTGGTTTTAACCCTCAGAACTTCTTTTCTTTTGACTAAGATATTTGATATCGAAATCCATCATGCTAATGCTAGGTTCACTGATGGAAGTCATCATGGGTTCAATGGTATTGAGACAACATGCAAGGGCATAGTCTAATTTGAAGGTATAGATGTCTTGGTTTGGATCATCAGATGTTTGGTCAATAAGCTCAGGATGTTGGATAGCAAGCTCTGGAAAGGATTGGCTAATCATATTAATGCACATGGTATTGGCATCATTGGCTATGATCTGACTCACAAATTCAAAGGTGATATTACTACTCAAGATGTTTTGTTCATTAAGAGTCATAACATCATTATTGGATTCTGCTTCAGGAGTAGGTGGATTATATTCGTTAAGTTCATTATTTCACTCTAGACTCACGTCAGGTGTAGGCACATATTGGTGAATGACATATACATATTTCTCTATGATGATTTCATCTTCTTCTGGAACAACTCCCCATTCATAGTCATTGGATTCATCTTCTGATTTTGGATCTCTAGGAAATCTAAGAACATGGGTGAAATCTGGATGGATTCCCCAAGCTGGATTTCCTTCAGATTTTGAATGGGATTCATATTCATGAGAGTCTATCTTAGAATCACTGTCATGTTCCCCTTGTTTGGATTCAGGATAAGCTAGTTCTTGTGTGGTGACTAGCATTTGTTCAACAGTAGGTTCTTGTGTTTCTACCTCTTTGATCCTTTTGGGTTCATTCTCATCTTTGAGCATGTCTAGGATGTTTTGAGGAATAGGTTCATAGGGGAAAACATCTATATTATCTGAATCATCATTGTCACTTTGTTTGGTTTCCTCTACCTCATTGTTGTTCTCCTCTACTTTGATCTATTCTATCACATGAGAAGAGTTTCCCCTAAGATAAAAGGGTCTCTTCCTATAGCCTAGGCCTATGGTATCTTTGTTAGGTCAACCAACATGTGCAATGGGTGTCATGATACCTTTTCCCCTTACTCCTAGAGGTCCTTTTCTAGGATATCCCATTTGAGCTATCAATTTATTCCCTAGTCCATATGAATTTGAAGGAATTTTTGGTGTTTTAGAGTCACATGTTTGAATAGTTTGGGATTGAGACTCATATTTGTATAGCCATGCAAGCACAACTTCATCTTCTTTAAAATCTTGTTTGGACACTTGTTCGGCGATAAAATTTCCTTTATAGATAGCAAGAGGTTCTTTGGATTCTTGTTTTCTCTATTTTAAAGATTGGCCATAAGATTTAGGTGAGATTGGGTGAGATGTTAGAGATAGGATTGGTTCCATAATATATTATCCCATGCCGGTGTCTTTGATTTTGACTTCTTTTGCAATGTCTTCCATCTGGGATGTAGATGCCACATTTTTTTGCTTGATGGAAGATTCTCTGTTATTCGGAATGAGTTTGTTTGCACTCTCCTTTAGTGCATTGCAAGATGTAGATATGTTAGTTGGAATTGTCACCTCTACTCCCTCACAAAGAAATTTCAAACACTGATGGTATGTTGAAGGAATAGCTCACATTTCATGGATCCAAGGTCTTCCTAGAAGAATTTTGTAGGCAAAAGGAAGATCTAGAAATTGACAAGTGATGTCTCTGATAAATGACCCTATTCTGATAGGTAGGACAATTATTCCCTTGGAAGATCATTCTTGTTCATCATATGCCTTTATAGTTATCTTCTTTTTAGGATCAATAGAATCTTCCTGATAATCCTAGTTGTGTGATCAAGTTGTAAGAATAGGGGTTTAGACTAGCACCTCCATCTATCAACACATGTTTGACACGACCATTTTGGATCAAGACTTCAATGTGTAGGGGCTAGTTATGCAGATGACTCAATGAATTATCATCTTCCTCTGCAAAGGAGATATACTGGGGTGATGTCAGATGACCCACTATAGTCTAAAATTTGTCTAGATCAAGATTGTCAGGAACATTGGAACTAAGCATAGCTTTATCTAGAATAGCTGTACGAGTAGGAGATATCTGAAGCAACTCAAACATGGATATTTTTTCATTGGTATGCTAGAGTTGTTGGACAATACTGTATGATCTTGGCCTCATTTTTTTAGGATTTGATGATTTTGAAGTAGCCCTCTATTTAGAAGTAGATGAAAGATTGAAAGGCACTTTAGGGATATTTGATGAGTCTGAGTTTTGTCCTTGTAGATGTGCCTGAGCTTGTGATCAAGTTACTGCATTTGCCGATTGATTATTTATATCTTTTCACACAATGGTGATGACATTGCAATGTTCAAATAAGCAAGGTTCAACCATGTTTATGACAACATTGTTTCTAGGTTAGGTGTAGTTGACCTTAGCACCCATGTTAGGTTGTGAAGATGAATCTCCTTGATTATGCTTCAGAAATGGTTCTGTGAATGCTGTATGATCGTTATTGCTTTTATGATTGTTAATTACAATTTTTGCTGTGTCAATTTTGTCTTGTATGAGATGTTTTAAGCTCATATAGTTACTAGTTTTATGACCCTTGTTGTGATGGAAGTCACAAAAATCAATCTCTTTCCACCATTTAGGTTTAACTTCAGGATCAAAAGGTCAGATCTCAGGCAACATGATGATTTTGTTTGCTAATAGAGTTTTCATGGTAGATTCCAAGGACTCTCCAAGAGGAGTAAACTTGCATTTTGGATCCATAGCCCAAGGTTTATAGTCAGCTGGCTTCTTGGTTGATGCTGTCGCTTTTACCTATCAAGCTTTGATGGCTCAAGTACCCACAATGAGATTAAAAGTGGGTGCTTTAGATGGAGCAGGGATATGATAAACAATGCCATCTTTGACAATGTTCTTATTCTTGTTCCAATTTTGCCTTTATCTTTGGAACTGGATCCTGATTCGTACTTGTTTTCTTTTTAAAGTGATATGTCCCCTTTTTGAACAAGCACTTTCTTAATTTTGATGGTATTTTATACCATTTTATCAAAGGATGTGTGATTTTGCATTTGCAAATGGTAGTTAATTTTTGGAACAAGGTTGTTGATGAAGATTTCCTATTTTTCAGTTTCTGGAATGGGTCGAGCATAGAGTGAAAACTTTTTCCTTCATAGTTTGAGGAAAGTCAGGAATGGTTCTCCTAAGTTTTATTTCAGATTGCAAATGTTGATCATGGTGACCGGATGTTGGATATTGTAGGACTAGTATTGTTGATAGAACAATTTGATTAGCTCCTCAAAGGTTTTGATTGTTGGAGGTATTTTAGAGAACCAATGAACATCTGCTCCTCCTAGAGATCATGGGAAAAGATGCATTAAGTAGGTTGGTTCATGTATGAACTCCATGGATTGAGTACAGAATTCTCTGACATGATCTAGGAGATTAGAGTAGCCATCAGACTTATCATATTTTGGAATTTTCACTTGTTTTGGGAATGGTGGCATGTACAAGTTCTTATCAAATGGAAAAGGGGAAAGAGCCTCCATGGATAACTCTTTAGGTTCCTTCTCTTTTTCTAGCTTGTTGAGTTTAACTTGCACAACATGCATCTGTTTCATCATGGTGATGATGGGAGTTTCTTCCTCTTGTGTGATGATATCTTTGACATTAAAGTTTAGAGGAAGTTTGGCTCCTTGTTGGGCTAATTCTAGGAAATATGCCTCTCTGTCTTGCCTCAAGAAGTGTTTCATCATTCTCTTGAATTTATCATCATTCTGATATTGGGAAATTTTAGAGGGTGTTGGTTCAGGATCTCCACCATGATTGGAGTGATGACCTTGGAAGCCTTGGTTTGCTTCTCCTTGAGACATTGTGCTATTGTGAGGATTTCCTGGGATTGATTGATGTGGATTTTTTTGACCACCTTTGGGAACTGATGCAGGGGGGTGATGTAACCACCTTTCAAGAAAATATTTCCAAGAGCATCCTATCCAAATAGATTAGTGTCATAGGGTTGATAAAATGTTTGAGCAATCATAGAAGACACTACTGAAGAGAATCTGGGTTGTTCTCCTTGTTTTCTTTGTGAGGAAGCTCTAGTTTCCACCATCAACCTTGGGTGAAGCAAAAGACCAAGATTAAGACAACTGAAGAATGAGTTGATTCAAGAAGATTGAATAATGTAACCTTATTCATGAGTCTAGTTTATGGACTATTTTGTTTATGATTTTCTGAGTCTAGACTTAAGTATCGTTTGGTTTTTCATAAACATTATGAAAAATTTTATGTTTCTATGCTTTAAAGCCATGTGTATATCTGATACTTCTAAAACTAAGGGAAAATACTGAATATATATAGACTAATGAATATTATGGTAAAAATTGGTATTTCTCTTCTCTAGTGATAATGGGTAGTGTTCCTATAGCTGCGTGACAAGGATGCATTAAGATAGGAAAATTCATTATAATTCTACCTTGGATTTGTGTTGTGGATTCTTGGTATGCTAACCTTTTTGTAGGAGAAAGAATAAGTCAGCAAGGAGCAGAGACTCAGTGACAAAGTGGTTCCTTCAATGCGAGTGACTGTTTCCAGATCTTATTGTAGCTCCACTACTTCCATAACCTTGCGGTTGCTGGTACAGACCAAGTCAATCTAGTTGATGAATGTTCCTGTATTCTTGAAGCACTAAATATGTCTTATCCTCTTGCATAAATAATGATGTCATTCCTATAACTGAAGTTGTTATGCTTATGTAATGAAGGACCTAGTTTCTAGGTGTTCTATTTTCTTAGTTGCTTTTAAATAAGCTAGAACTTATGATTCTAAGTTAGTTAGATGTTTTGAGAATTCATATTGTAATCCAACAACAAAGTGAATACACTTTGATATTTCATACTGTACTTGTGTTTTTGAATGAATATATGATAGTTCCAGATTTCAACATCTGAGTTTTAAATCATTCACACTTTTGTGGGGGTCCACATGGGTGGTGAATCCATTGTTCATGTTCAAATAGGATTTAGTTAAGTTTCTTTGAAGTTGATAAGCACTGTTGCTCCTGCAACCACTGGTAATAGAACCACTGATCATTTCCTGCTGCATAGGTTTATATTTGAAGCATTATTTACTTACTGCTAAGCATTTCCTTTAAGTTGTGAGTTAAGTTGTAGTTTCAACTCTTAGTATAAATCTCCTACAACAATACTTTTACTTTAGTAGTGATGACTTTTGAAAAGAACTAAAGCATAGACCTTGCAGCCACCATCTCAAGTTCACGATTCTTGGATTGATACATTTAATGAAGTATAGCATGATATTCCAAGTAAACACATGATAATTCTAAACAATGAATCAATATGAAAGGATGCCCAATCCTTGAAGTTACTAGGGTATTATTCCGACCAACCATTTTTGGCACCATTGCTAGGGATGGTGTCAATTTAGTTTAACCCAGAAGTCATTGAATTAGTTTGCATTCTGTATAATTTTGCATGCATAGACATAGGGACCATCTTGGGAGATTCCTACCTAACTCTACTCAGGAAGAACCATTTGAGGTTTTCAATCCAGAACTTGAGGAACCCCAATTAGAGAACCCATAAGAAGAAGAACCATTTGAGAACATGTTTGCTGATGCCTATGACCAATTGCCTTCACCACTATCATCTGAAGAGTCCTACCATTTAAATGCTCTTTTTCTAACCCACCATATTTATATAATGCAATGGCTCAACCTACCTTCCCTTTTCCTATTCCTACTCAGCAAGGTAACCAAAATTTGAAGAACATTCCTACTGCTGTGCTTCCTAAATTCTATGGACTCATCACAGAAGATCCCAAGAATTTCCTCTTTGAGTTTGATATCCTCTGCCAAAGCTATGACTACACCACTGATAGCTATAAGCTAAAATTATTTCCCTCTACTTTAAAGGAAGCTTCTTTAAGATGGTTTATGAGCTTAGGCACTGATGCTGTACTAGATTGGGTTGCAATGTGCAACCTATTTCTTACAAAGTATAAAAATTATTGTAGAGGGGGGGACTTAAAGGGGGATGACATATTTAAAATGTCCCAGAAAGAAGATGAAACCTTGGAATACTATGTCTCCAGGTTCATGTTCAACTTGCAATGTAATACACAACATGAGATGAATGAAGAATCTTAAAAGTATCTATTTTGGAGAGGTGTGAATGATGGAAGCATTGAGGCCCTTGACCTTATGGTAGGGGGGGATGTTACCCAGAAGAATTGGGATGACATAAAGAAAATATGTATGAACTATTCTAGAGCTACTGTCAAGAAGGGAAGAGGCTTAAGAGCTTTGCCTCTCAAGTCTAATGGTGCAGGTGTGTCCAAAATGGAGCTATCCAATCTATTGTTGGATTTCAAGCAAGACATCATTATTGATGTTGCTACTCAGTTGGACACAATGAAAGAAAGGAGAAAGAAAGATGAAGCTGATGCAATGTTAGCAGAGTACTGTCTGCATTGTAGGGAGAAGAAAAAGAACTATCCGTGTAAGTCTGTTGCAAGCTTGGAGTCCCAACCTATGCCTACCAAGCTTAAAGCCATTGATGAAGACAAAGAGGTGCTCTACATTGCCCAGTGAAGGCCATGGACTTAGAGACCAGGTATTCTCCAAGATCCTCTTCAAAATTTTAATAGTAATAATGTATGGCAAAATTAATAGCATAGTGGATTTAGTGGGTATAATAGTTGGTAGTAGC
Source organism: Chamaecyparis obtusa (assembly GCA_027943335.1). Classification (NCBI taxonomy): domain Eukaryota; kingdom Viridiplantae; phylum Streptophyta; class Pinopsida; order Cupressales; family Cupressaceae; genus Chamaecyparis; species Chamaecyparis obtusa. The sequence goes on along the minus strand of BSBK01003869.1, from coordinate 225,260 downwards.
CTTAGCAAGGCTAGCAACAACCTCAGCAAGGTTGGAAGCCACATCAATCAAGCTGGTAGTAACCTTAGCAAGGTTGGCAGCAATCTCACTAGGGTTGGGCACAACCTTAGCAAGGCTAACAATAACCTCACCAAGGTTGGTAGCAACCTCAACAACCCTGGCAACAGCCTCAGCAAGGGTGGTAACAACCACACAATTGGATGAATCAATCCAGCTGGCAAGCTTTGATGCCACCACCTCAGCAGTAGGCTTTAATGCCTCCTCTTATAGCCAATGCTACTACCCCTAAAAAAACTTAGTTGCTTGCTTAGACTACTCCAAATCCTAGCAATACTAAACCCACAACACCGCATCAGAGCTATTCTATTTCCTTGAATAATATTCATCTGAGGTCTGGTACAACCCTTTCTCCTCCACAATAGCCTATCATTACTAAAGTTGAGGATGCCTCAGTAGAGCCAACTGACATTCCAGTCCAACCTACCTCTCCTACAGCTCAAGAACCCCCATTTCTTCATCGGTTGGAGGAACAAACTAAACTAGTGGAGAACCAAGCCGTGTTGGATTTACTTGCCCAGTTAAAACAAATGATAGTCAAAATACCACTTCTAGATACCATCAAGGAAGTGCCTGCATATACTAAAGCCATCAAGGAGGCCTGTATAAAATAGCCCAGAAGGAAGAAAAAGGATCCTAAAACCATCCATGTCCTAGGACAACTATCAGACCTAATGTTGGAGAAGTTGACAGTTCCAATGTATTCTGATCCTGGTAGCCCTATGGTTACAGTCACTATTCAAGGAATACAAGTTCAAAATGCTCTAGCTGACTTATGTGCATCCATAAATGTCATGACTAAAGAATTAATGTCTCAGTTTCACATCATTAGTCTTAGGGACACCCCAACCATCCTGTAGCTTGCTAATAGTTCCACAATTACACCTGATGGGATGGTAGAAGATGTCATAGTCACCTTGAATTCTTGGGAGTATCCGGTCAACTTTATTGTCCTTTCTCCAAAGGCTAACATGGGAGGGTATCCAATAATTCTAAGCAAGCCATGGTTGGCTACTGTGGATGCCTATATAGCTTGTCGATCAGGAAAAATGACTATTTCCAATGGAGTCAACACAAAGAATTTGATACTATATTCCCCAGCTTAGCCTTTGTTGCAAGATGACTAGATAGTTTGGCCAGACTTGGATGATACTGAACCTGAGGTCAACTCAATCTGCCAATTAATGATGATATCCCAGGAGCCATTTGTAGCCTCTAGGGGAGAAGATGAGATAATATCCTCCATTATCATGAATGAATATGGAATACACTCTCAGATGTGTTTCCAAGAAGGCTGTGTTCTAGAAACTTTATTACCACCTCTAAATGTGGCCCAGTATTCTAAAACCTCATAGTTTCTCCATACATTATTACCTCATGAAATGAACTCTTTCCCAATTGCTCAGTTGTCCATGGTGGAAAAGGTCATTAAGTTAGAAGTTGGTTTAGGAAGGGAATTAAATATGAGCAGCACTCTGTCAATATCTCAGCAGAAAGTTGTCCTACAACTTCTATAAGAGCATCAACAAGCCTTTGCTTGGGATTATACTGAAATGAAGGGCCTTGATCCTAAGCTCTACACCCATAAAATCTATATCAGACCTAAATACAGACATGTACGCCAACCTCAAAGAAGCGTTAATCTAGCTTTAAGGATATAGTTAAGAGTGAGTTGCAAAAGTTGTTAAATGCTGGCTTCATTTATCCCATCTCTGATAGCCAGTGGCTCTCCCCTCTTGTTATAGTACCCAAGAAAGGAGGAAAGTGGAAAGTTTGTGTAGACTATAGGGAGCCTAACTCAGCCACCAAGAAGGATCACTTTCCATTACCATTCATAGATCAAGTCCTTGATAACCTGGCTGGTAAGAAATACTTCTCTTTTCTGGATGGATTCAGTGGTTATAATCAGATACAAATAGCACCTGAGGACCAAGAAAAGACAACATTCACATGCCCACAAGGGACATTTTCTTATTCAGTACTACCCTTCAGATTGTGCAATGCTCCTGCCACTTTCTAGCGAGCTATGATAAGTATATTCTCTGACATATCAACTGATTGTATGGAGATCTACATGGATGACTTTACCACATATAGCCATACATTTGATGAGGCTAAGGTGAACTTGGAAAAAGTTCTTAAGAGATGTCATGAATACAATCTTTCTCTCAATAGCGAGAAATGCTTCATGATGATGGAACAAGGGATTGTCTTAGGGAACTTCATCTCTTCAAAATGAATTCAAGTGGATCCTGCTAAGATTGAAGTGATCAGCACATTGCCTACTCCAACAAAAAAAAAAGATGTGCAGAGTTTCCTTGGACATACAGGGTACTATAGGAGGTTTATAAAAGATTTCAGTCAACTTGCAACCCCACTATATAACTTTCTCAAAAAGGATGCTGAATTTGCTTGGGACTTTGCATGTGCAAAGTCTTTCCTACAGCTGAAGGAAGTTCTCACAATAGCGCTAGTTTTGAGAGGATGAAATTGGGGCTTTCCTTTTCACATTCATACTGATGCCTCAGACTATGCTATTGGTGTTGTACTTGGTCAGAAGGTAGACTCAGTTGAGCATGCCATTTACTTTGTTAGTAAAAACTTGTAATGTGCTGAGTTTAATTACACTATCACTGAGAAAGAGCTACTCGTGGTCATCTATGCTCTCAATAAATTTAGACACTACATTACTAGCTATGAGATCTATGTGCATACTAATCATTCTGATATTAAGTACCTCATGAACAAGCCTGAAATTTCTAGAAGACTAGCTCACTAGTTGCACCTTATGAAAGAATTTAACATCACTATAGTAGACAAGCTTGGTAATTATAATGTGGTAGCTAATTTTATTTCTAGGTTGCAAGTCCTTGATGATCCTACAATCATTGATGACAACTTTCTTGATGAGCATCTCTTTTTATTGTCTGCACAAAATCCCTGGTATGCCAATATTGCCAATTATCTCACCACTATGACTAGAAGATGTATACGAGAGGATGAAACTTATGATATCCTCAAAGCATGCCATGATGAACCTTGTGGTGGACATTTTTCTGCCAAAAGAATAGCATTCAAGATCTTGGCTACAGGATACTATTGGCCCAACTTACATAGAGATGCTGCTCAGTACACCAAAAAGTGTGACAAATGCCAATGCATGAGCCACCCTACTAAAATAGATGAAATACCCCTGCAGCCATAGATAGTTGTTGCACCTTTTGATAAATGGGGGATTGACTTTGTTAGTCCTATAGAGCCATCTTCACAAGGTAAATCTTATATCCTTGTATGCACTAACTATGTTACAAAGTGGGTTGAGGCAAAACCTATGAAGCACCCAAGGGATAAAAATATTGCAAAATCCCATTATGAGTTCATTTTCACATGATTTAGGGTACCTAGGGAACTTTAATTTGATCAAGGTCCACAATTTACCTCCAATTTGATAGCTGCACTTATGGAAGAGTATAACATCAGGCATGGTAAATCATCACCTTATGATCCTGAAGCCAATGGGTAGATAGAAGTCACTAATAGGGAATTGGAATCTATTTTAACCAAGACTATAGCCATCCATAAGAAAGATTGGGTACTGCACCTTCCTAAAGCTCTTTGGGCATACCAAACTACCTGGAAATCTACCACAGGTTTCACCCCCTTTGAGCTTGTGTATGGTCGGTCTGCAGTAATGCCTATGGAATTTGAGCACAAAACATTAAGGACAACACTAAAACTTGGTATGGAACTCACCCTAGCACAATAAGAAAGAATTCTAAGTTTGAATGGATTGGATGAATGGCATAAATCTGCCCTGCACAATATAGAGTTGATACAACACCAGCGCAAGCAATGACATGAAAAATTTGTTAAAGATAAAGTCTTTACTGTTGGTGACTAGGCACTCCTATATGATTCATGGTATTAGAATAATCTAGGTAAATTCCAAACCCGATGGTTAGGACCCTATGAGATTATAGTAGTCTTTCCAAATGGAGCCGTCCAAATTTCCACAGTTGATTTAGTTCAGTTTAAATTACTTGTTAATGGACATTGGTTGAAGTTATATCACAAACCACAGAGTAAGAATGAGTTCCTACAAAAATTCACTTTTGTCACTAGTGATACATGTCCCGCAACCTCTCGTGATGAGCTTTTAGCTTATTTTCCTTCTTCACTCTAGAAGTTCTCATCACTTTCATAATAAATACTTTTTAACAAAAGTTGCTTCTCCATAATAAAATTCCATTTCATTTCTTGTCTATCACCCATCCACTTCATTTATTCTTCATTCATAGATAACAATGCCTACCACCTCAGCAACAATTCAGGTCTATACACATTTCAAGGTATGTAGTTTTAATTTGATTTTTCCAATTATTCTTTTCGTATGCCTTGTCACTTGTGCAAGTGTGGGATCACTTGCCTTATTTAAGCTGGGGGGGAAGTTATGCCATTTTTGTCATTTTTTTAATGAAATATTTATGTTTATTCTTTTATCTTGTCATACTTGCACTTCTTGTCATGATTTGACACTTTTTGAAGATCATTGTGTTCCAATGTTATTTTGCACATATGAAGTAAGGTGGAAAGTTTATGTCAAGTATGAATTCTGCGGATGAGTACTTACGAGTAATTATGAGTAGTTAAGAGATAATTTGCATTCATATTACTTATGAGCTCATTTTTTGAGCTACATTGCTAGAACTTTCCATATTTGAAATCTTCCTGTAACCTGCCTTTTCAAGCCTCCTTGTTCGAACTTGTTCTTGACTATTTTAATCTCCTACAACTCTGTTTTGGGTATTTTAGCAACCTGAAGATGGGAGGTGACCTCATTCATAGGGAGCCCACAATGCATAATGTTTTGCTAGAAGACCAAGCCTGCAGTCCATATTTTCAAGCACGAGGTTGGTTGGATTATATCCAGAAGCTAATGAGTTGGGATGATGAAGTTGCACTACAGTTTCTGACTTCATTAAAAGATGGAGTAGCTATAGTCAAGGGACTAAGGGTGCCATTTTTGTTAGGATTAATAAGGCAGAAATAACAATTATGTGCAAATATAACCAATATTAGAAAATAATAAACCACACAGAAGAGAATACAAGACACAAAGATTTAACATGGTTCACCCAATCCCTGGGCTACGTCCACCAATAGTGAGTCTAATATTTTATTATCCAGTGATTACAACCTGATTACAATCTGTAATCCCTTACAACTCAATTCTACCACAAGTACTAAAATCATACATCATAATGAAATCCCTAACCCTAAGCCAAATTATACAATATTTTTGCCGCTTTAGGGTTAGAATGAGTTACAATATGTTGGCCCAAAATAACCAAAAATATGTCAGCCTAAAATTTTTTTTTCCTTGGGGGCTACCACCCCCAAACCCCTGCTCGGGGCCCGGCCTAGCCCCAAACCCCGGTGAGGTCAAGAGGAAAAGTGTAGAGTACTTTCCTGATCAGTCACCATAAGCTAACAATTTTCGTAGGCAATTTTGGTAGAAGTTATGGGGTTACCGTAGGAAGGGGAGGAATTTGTAGAAAATTTTGATCCAACTACATCTAGGGCTCAGTTCACTTTACATTTAGATCCACCTCTTGAGGTTGACCAAAAATAAGGTACATTCAGACTGTCTCTTCCTGAGCCATTTAGACAATGCACAGTTCATATCATTAGATATTGTACTTGCGAAGGATGACATTCCTACCTGCATTCTGTTCATTTTAAATTTTTGAGCTCTCTAAGGCATAACAATAGGCCTATCAATGTTCCTAGTTTCATGTTTGGCATCTTGTCGAAGTAGGCCACTCTAGTTCAGGAGGGTAAACATAATTCTATCTCACACCATTGTTTAGTCAAATTGATAGTTGAGAAAGCCTTAAGGGAACAATCATAAATCTCTTGGGATGAATTTTTGCTGCAAGGGTTCAAGGAACCAACCCAAGAACCTATTGGGAGAAGAGTGGGGTAGAGAGTTCATACAGATAAAGGGGTTAGGAATTTTTTTATTGAACTTGGACAAGGTTCTTCATCCAAAAAGAAATCTAGGGCTAGAACCCCTAATTCCCATCATTCCTCTACTTCAAGGTCCATTCATGAAGAGGAAGAGGAGACTTCTACAGATAAGGTTGAAGCTATCCCCATGAAAAAGAAGGTTTCTCTGAAAGATAGGAAAAAGAAAAATAAACCTGGTACTAGTCAAAAGACTAAGGAATCCACTCCTGTAGCCAAAAGAACCTCCAGGAAAAGGAAAGATCTAGAAAAGGAGGAAGAAACTTCATTAAGGAGAAGTAATAGGAGGAAATCAAATGCAACTGCAGAGATTCTATTTGAAGAGCCAAATGTAGAACAAGAAGTTTCTGGGTGGAAGGAAGAAGAGTTTGAAAACATTCAACAAGAAGCTAAAATACAATGTGAAATTTCTGAGCAAGATGAACAAGGGACTGAGATTATGTAGTAGGAAACATTCGAAGGGTTTCCTGATATTGAAATAGAATAGGTTCTTGGTAAGCTAGTAGATGCAGAAGTCATTGTAATCGGTGATGACTCCAGCTCAGAAGAGCAAGTTATATATTTCAGAGAAGAGGTTCAACCTCCAAGAGTCCTCAGGAAACTAACTCAGATAGTGATGACTCTGATAGTTGATATGAAGAGAATCCTGAAGTTGATGCAGACTTTGTTAATGAGGTAGTAGAGAAAATTTTAAATGAAAGTCTAGATACATTAGCCTTTATTGTGCAGCAATTCTCTAATGCTGAGAGATCCATGGTAGTTTGGGTGGATCCTAAGGAAGGGATAAGTCCAAAAGAAGGTAAGCCCCCTATCCTCTCTTCAGAAGATAAATCTTTTGACAATTCCATGTCAGGTTAGTCTAGTTTTGTGTCCCTATTATCCATTATTACTCAATTGTCCAATCAGTTAAATTCCAAAAGGGAAAAATGGAGACATCAGAAGAAGGAGTTGAATAGAATTATAGACCAACATTTTTAGGAAGTTATTGAGAAGGAGTATAAAGTGGAACGGCTGCAAGAAAAACTTACCAAAATTACATCCCTTATCCCTGAATTGATGAGCTATAGGTCTCCATCACCAATTTATGCCCTATTTCTAAAAGAACAATTGTTGAATTATCAAATAAAATGTGTTATGCAAGATAGATCTCCCTCATTACTAGAGCCTACTCAATTTTTCCAAGCTTTCCACAATTCTCCTATAGCCATTAAGAATCTACTATGTGAATTCTTCCTCCACAACCTTGCAGTCCTAAATGACTGAGTTTGGAACCCCTTACTATATGTTGGGGATATTCAACTTAGGGCCCTTATGTCCTGGGTGCAAAATGAGATTAGCTGGGACACTCAAGCCAAGTTGTATAGGGATTTAGAGCAAGAGATTCCCTTACATTTGAGACCTGAAGCCAAAGACCCTAAAACTTACTATTATGATTGGTTGAAAATTGCTCCCTCTGATTCAGGAAGAGATTTCATCTATCTACTTAGGAATGCTGCATTTAATGAGTATGAGGTACTAGTTGATTTAGAGTTGCCTGATGCTACCATGCTATTTATTGGCATTGGATTAGTTTATCCAGGGAGTTGAGAGCTAAAGAGCCACATTCACCCCTCAATTTTAGCATGGCACATAGGAGGGCACCCTTCTACATCAATTTGGGAAGGACATGGCAAAGTTTTTGGATTCCACTTACCTTTCAGCCACCATTGTTGATGTCTCCTCTCTTAGCAAATACATAACATTTGGACAATTATGACATGAAGGGAGAGGAGGAAAGGTGGAAAAGACAAAGAGAGACAAAGGGATTATATTGGAGCCTTGCCAAAGGTGGTGTTGGATAGAATATAGCTATTGATTACAGACTGATAGCCAAGTTGAAGAATTTCATGTTTGCTTTTGGACCAACAAAAATCTAAGCTGGAGGGAATGATGGGTCTAGCTTATGGACTATTTTGTTTATGATTTTTTGAGTTTAGACTTAAGTATCTTTTGGTTTTTCATAAACATTATGTAGACTTTTATGTTTCTATGCTTTAAAGCCATGTGTATATCTGATACTTTTAAAACTAAGGGAAAATACTAAATATATATATAGACTAATGAATATTATGGTAAAACTTGGTATTTCTCTTCTCTAGTGATAATGGGTAGTGTCCCTATAGTTGTGTGACAAGGATGCATTAAGATAGGAAAATTCATTATAATTATGCCTTAGATTTGTGTTGTGGATTCTTGGTATGCTAACCTTTTTGTAGGAGAAAGAATAAGTTAGCAAGGAGCAGAGACTCGGTGACAAAGTGGTTCCTTAAATGTGAGTGATTGTTTCTAGATCTTATTGTAACTCCACTACTTCCATAACCTTGTAGTTGCTGGTATAGACCAAGTCAATCCAGTTGATGAATGTTCCTATATTCTTGAAGCACTAAATATGGCTTATCCTCTTGCATAAATGATGTTGTCATTCCTATAACTGAAGTTGTTATGCTTATGTAATGAAGGACCTAGTTTCTAGGTGTTCTATTTTCTTAGTTGCTTTTAAATAAGCTAGAACTTATGATTTTGAGTTAGTTAGATGTTTTGAGAATTCATATTGTAATCCAACAACAAAGTGAATACACTTTGATATTTCATACTGTACTTGTATTTTTGAATGAATATATGATAGTTCTAGAATTCAACATCTGAGTTTTAAATCATTCACACTTCCATGGGGGCCCATGTGGGAGGTGAATCCCTTGTTCATGTTCAAATAGGATTTAGTTAAGCTTCTTTGAAGTTGATAAGCACTGTTGCTCCTACAGCCACTGGTAACAAAATCACTGATTGATTCCTGCAGTATAGGTTTACATTTGAAGCATTATTTACTTACTACTAAGCATTTCCTTTAAGCTATGAGTTAAGTTGTAGTTTCAATTCTTAGTATAAATCTCCTACAACAATACTTTTACTTTAGTAGTGATGACTTTTGAAAATAACTAAAGCATAGACCTTGCAACCACCATCTCAAGTTCATGATTCCTAGATTGATACATTTAATAAAGTCTAGCATGATATTCCAAGTAAACACATGATAATTCTAAACAATGAATCATTGGGAAAGGATGCCCAATCCTTGAAGTTACTAGGGTATTATTCCGACCAACCACTTGTCAAGCTTGGATTGGTTAAAGATTGATTTAGACATAAATGAAGGATATTGTGCCCTAGATGTATGGGTAGACACCCAAAAGATGGCAGACACGAGCTCACAACACTTAGCCATTTTGAGGATTGATTCTAAAGATGATGTTGACAAGGTTTTGACACAAGATCAAACAAGATTTATATCAATAGATCAGAAGGCTGGATCAAACTCAAGAGACCACTTTAGGCAAATAGATTGGATTTTTTTGATTCTTTGCTTTGTTCTTGACATAATGAATTTTCTGACAAAATCTGGAAGTTGGCTGTAAAAATTAGATTTCTGACAAATTTTGGAGGTTTCTAGAAACTTTGTAAAATTTTGATATGAGTTTCTCTAGGCTCGTACAAGTCTGGGTTAGCTTTGGCATGACAGTTGACAAGGCTCATATGATAGTTAAAACTAGGATAAAATTTTTCTTGACTTTTGTGACAATAATCATACGATAGTATACAGTCTCTTGTACGACAATTTGGGGGTTCTAGTATGATAGTTGGGAAAACTCATATGACTTTCTGAGGCTTTAGGATGACTTTTGACTCTAGAAAGGATTTTTGCTTCAGATTTGCAATTATTTAGTTTTTTTCAGTATCAGATTATTTGCAAAATTTTCTATCCAGGTCTGAATATATGTGTAATAGTTCATCTCAGGCTCATTTGTTGTAAGTAACCAAGTAAATATCAAGCACGCAGAAGAACAAGTAATGGAACAAGCAATTGTCTTCAAACAATGAACAAGGGACAAAGCAACCTTGCACTTGAAAAGGAAATAGTGACTTATTGTGCTAATCCCTAGGAATGCTACTTGTGTATGTTCTCAAAAAGTTTTGCAATGATGCTCATATTCCTAGAAAATAAATTTTTTTGCCTCGCTATGATTTTTAGTAATGGTCTGACTTTGCAACTTTTGTAATCTCAAGAAGGTGAACTCCAATCCAGGCACACCAAGGTTTTGACATAATCTAAGAATTTAATCAATCAGGAGCTACTAGGGAGATCTGATAGCCTAACAAGAGACTACACCTATGTAGATTTATTCCACAAAGATATTTATATAGCGGTTGTTGCTACCATGATGAAAATGGCTATTACCCCTTGAGGTTTCATCCACATGGTTGACCTAATAAAGGGAATGTCCACTATGGTTAACCCTCTCTAAAGGTGACTCAAAAAATAGACCACATGGGGACTTGGTCCAAATTCAAGGATATGAATTTTTGATACTACCCAAAAAGGGAGTAGAGCATAATCCTCTAGCCTTTTCACTTTTACCCAAACATAGCAGACAAATTCTTTGACATGCTAAGACTGAAATCACCTCACCAAGATTTGTGATGTCAACAAAAATGTCTACTGAACTCTCTAAGTGGGACAAAGAGAGAACATAATGATCAAAGTTGAGGGCAGAACCAAGTAGAATGTGAGATAATAACACTATCATCCCTACCTACAAGGGGATCTATCTTCAAGAAGAGATTCATATGAAAAACAAGTGAATGAAGCCCACTCTCTCAAGAACTCTAAAAATAGTGTTCATAGGGCCTAATTACTGTGTAACAAATATGCAAAGAGAAAATCTATGTTCTTTTTATCGCCCAAAACTGAAGTGTGATTGATGAAAGCAGGGAAGACACTCAAGCTAGACACGTGAGAGGTTCATTTTTTATGTCCCAAATCAAAATTTTATCAGATCGTAGTAGAATACTTGAGTTCCTACGCAATGTGCTTAGTAGATTTTACCTAATTTTTAGCTTTGTTGAGCAATCTCACAAGAAAAAGAGATCATAAACAACAGGTATCAATCATTAGGGTTAGCTGTCAAAAATTTGAAAGACTATTTTTGTAATTCTAATATGAAAAATTGAAATTCTGGTATGAATTTTCCAAAACTCATATGATAGTCTGCATATATTTGGCATGACACTTTAGATTGTCATCTGTCGTACGACAGACAGGGGGTCCTAGTACAAAAATATATCAAATGTCATACAAAAATGTACAAACAAAAAATAAAAATTGTAGTTTTGATAGAAAATGATAGAAAATTGATAGAAAAGAATGGAAACCCATTTCAGGTCCCCACAGTGGGCGCTAGAAATGTGTGTGTGAAAATTGTACCTAGCTGTGGACACAACACTTCAGTAAAACATTAGAGGTTAGCAAATCAAAGAAATCTATAAATGAAGGAAACTAAGCTAACCAGGCAATTTACTGCCTTCTAGTAGATGCAAGTATGGTATTCTTAGATTAGACCAAGATCAGTGACAATGCAACACCTAAACGAAGGATTTAACAGATGAAAGATGGATGTAAATTAATCTAGATTTTGTATTTTGAATGCAATAAGATGAAAAACTTGATATGAAACTAATCTTAGAATGAATTAGAATGATATGTAAATTGATCTAACAATAATATGCTATGAATATTAAAAAACAATAACAAACATCTCACAATCACCTTGTTCGCAAAAGCTGGATCCTTCAGATGCAAATTTGCCATAGTAAGTATACAAATTCGAGGGTCCTTTTGTGAAGAGATGAGCCTTGTTTTTATAGAAATCTAGGGTTTGAGGATGCATTGAGAAAAGCCATAAATCACTCTTGATAAACTCAGGCTGATTTTTGAGTTAACAAGAAATCAGGAATAGATCAACTCATAAAATCACGCAAAAGAACTTTTTGACTCAAAAATAGAGTTTCGTTCACCTTTTCAACTCACAATAACATGTTGGGTTTAGAAAGTTAACAAATTAAAATTGATAATTGATTTAAAGTTGACTGCTTTTTTGATTGTGCATGATTTAATATGAATTAATTTAAAAATAAAGTGATTTATTCTCAACTTAAGTGATTTTGAATTAAAACAATTGATTTATGGGTTAGTCAATTATTAAATCAAACTTTTATTCCAAAATTATATCATAAAATTTGACAATTTGATTTAATCAATTAAATAAGAATTTAATCAATTATTCAAAGGATTTTTAATTTATTATCAAGATAAAATAATATAAATTAGGAATAAATATAATTAAATAATTAAGTGGTAGAATTAATTAATTAATTAAATATTCAACATATTCAATTAATCAATTTTTAGGATAAATAATGACATTTATCACCAAATAATATTCAATTAGGATAATTATGATAATTAGGAATATTCAAGGAATATTCCCCGACTCAGAATTAAGATTAAATCAATTAGGGTTTTGATGAGCTGATGTGCAGATGTGCCTTTTGTTATGACTTTTGTGTCAATTTTGATCGATTTGATGATGTAGGAGGTTAATCAATCGATAGCCCATTTTTAGGGTATTACACTACCATGTAGGGAAGTTCTCCTTATTCAGCTGCAGTACCTCTTTTTTATACATCTTGATCATTTGCTTCAAGTACCTTCAAACTTGACCTAAGTAAGCACCAACAGCTCTGATACCAATTGTTAATATGATTTACAACAACAGAGAGGGGGGTGAATAAGTTGGTCTCAAGTCTAAGTGTATAAAACAAACTCTAAAACAAATTTAGATATAATAACCAACAACTACTCAATTATTAATGAATGTATACTTGAAATATAAAATAGTGCAGTCCACTATCCAACATTATTTAACTTGTAAAACATAGAAATATTCAGACCAAAACATTCACACAAGTATTAACACCAGGATTTATAGTGGAAACCCAATTTGGGAAAACCACTTTGTAACATGCTACTGATATATTCACTCTTATGAAGTGAGCTCTGTGAGAAGCCAAACCTATCAAACATTTACAAACACACTGCTAGGTGTGACCCTGTTAAAGGATTTCAACCACCCTGTTAAGAATATGCCTTGTTAGAGGACTTAAGTACATTCCATTAAAATGCAACCTTGTTCAAAAGATTTATACAATGATTGTTAGGTCAACCTTGATTAAAGGATTTGACTGATACAATGGTTAGAAAGTAACAGTAGTGTTGATCTAAAAAACTTACAACTCACTTTGCAAATAATCAGATCCAATTCTGTACACATATGCTGGCTTACTAACTGAGTACCATTTCCATCTCCATCACTGATCTTCTTGAAAAAACCCTTCAAGCAATAAAAACTCTGACCAAATTCTTCACCTTCAGCCTTTTTTCTTTGTCAATCAATAACATCAACAATTTCTAGCATACTATTTCAACTTCATGCTTAGGTTATCTTATATCTCTTCAACTAGAAAATCTTCTCTTTTGTCACTTAATCTCCTCTATAGATCTTAGGTTTAGATTATATCCATCGAATCCTTCCAACATTTAAGCTCTTCATCCATCCTTTTAGAAACATCTTCAATCTCCTTATTAAAATCTCAATAAAATGATTTACCGTGCATTAAATGCTCCATACACTTTATAAAATAAAGTCAACATGTTTTACATAATCCAAGAATTCAATTATGTCGGCTAGGAATCTGAATTCTTCCTCAAATGTAAATTATTGATGCTCAGTCTATACTGTGTTCAACTCCTCAGTCATCACTCTGCAACTTAGTCACCTCTACAATTTTCTCACTAGACAAATACTGATGTTCAGTCAACACTGAATTTACTCGGCATATACTGGCTCTCAGTCAACACTAACATCACTTGGCTTAAACTAGATTTCTTCACTTTTTCCCAGTTAAGCCTACTTGTTCACTCTTACTTCTTACTTAGATAAACAATACATTATGTTATCATTGTGCCATATAATCAAGTACCCATTAAAGTATCAATATAACTCAAACTTTTCCTAGGTGCTATTGTTACCAACTTTGCCCTAATCCTTCTCATTAATTGATAGACATAATACTTTATTAGATAACAATAGTCTTACCAGTTAAGGTTTGACATCAATGAAAATACAACAATTGCTTCAATTGTAGTTTCCAACAATACTAGCCAATCTAAAAATCACCAAGACATTTCTCCCTCACTTCTAGAGCATGAACATCTTGTAACCAGATAATCCTATAAGGATAAGGATGTCTCATTCTCTTCAAACCAAGTTTTTGAACCATGTCCTCAACTACAAGGTTATCAGTACTACCACTATCAACAATTACATCACAAAGTTTACCTCCTAACTTGCATCAATTTCTGAACAAATCACTCCTCTAACAAGGTTCTTCCTTTGCACCGAGCAATGTTATCTGAACCAACAAGTTCTCAGATTTAGGTTCATTCTAAATATTCTCATTTACTACAACATTCCTTTGGTCACCAAATTTATTCTGTGTACACTCAAAAGATCTATGTCCTTCTTCACCACAATTATAACAAGTACCCTTAAAGATAACCTTACCCGTCTTCTTTTTCAATTCCACAGGTTTTGGGTCATCTTCAATAGTCAGTTTATCCTTCACTGAGTGATCAATCTTTTCCTTCCCTCAGGGATTAATATGTTGTCTCCTTTTCAACTTATCTTTTTCCTTCATAGAATACTAATAAGCATCTTCAACCAAATCAATCTTCAGCATATCAAGCTCATCCTGAATATTGAATCTCAAACCATTCACATGTACTGAGGGGTTAATGCGCAAAGTTGGGTACCAATTCTATGGAAGTCTTGTAGAAATAAAAATGTCACTCAAAACAGGTGCCAGTTTTAGGTCGGGCATCTGATCCTAAATTCAAAAAATGGGTGCCCATTTTTTTTCAAAATAGGTGCCCATTTCTAATTTTTTAATTTTTTTTTAGAATTAAAAATGCATATTAACACAGATTTTTTTTTTAAAAATGGGTGCTCGTTTCTTAAGACATGAGCGGGAAGCACACATTTGCCTTGAATTTCATTCCAAAATTGGTTTGGTTTAGGCTTGGTAGAACCAAGCCTATGCCTTGACCTCCAAAAATTTGGTTAAGGCATTGGAATGCTAGATTTCTACATTGCCGTAATTTTTTGAGGGCCTTCCTAATCGTATCTTTTTACAAAAAAAAAACCCATTAGAGTTCTCATTATCCTGATTTCAAAAATGTAAGTTTCATAGTGATGTGATTATTTTTACTATTTTTGCATTATTTATTAGTTAAAAGTGGTACCTAAATGTAAAATAGTGAGGTTCACTAAAATGTTAATAACTTTTTTGTTTTTAGGTTTTTTGGAAAATAAATTATATAACGTCAATCTAGATACAATTTTTTTGAAGATAAAAAAAAGAATTTTGAAAAAATATAAAATTCTCATCAAATTATGGTGGCCATACACCATAGGTTTTGAAAATGTATTTTATAGTCAATTAAAAATTATTAAAATAAATATATTCAATACAAAAATAAGAAAAAATATGCTCATCAATATTTGGTGTCTTAGGTATATTTCCCTAGAAGGATTTGCAAAAAATTATTTATTTAAGTTAAAATATGGTGGTCATACATGGCTATGGTATGGTCCTGAAACAGGCATTTTGAAAACATGGTTTTTAAACATTCCTACTAAAAAGCATTTTATACCATGTGGGTATTTAAATAAATTACATATTTTAAAAGTAGACTCTAAGAACTACATTTTCTATTACTAATTTTTTTTGAGATTCAATCTCTAAGTGCCTCAATTTAGACATCAATTGACAAGAAATTTGAAAAAAATGGAAAACACTTCCACTTTTTGCCCAAAAGTGGGACTCAACTTCTTGCAACCACCCCGTTGAGCTACTTTTTCTTTACCAAGTTCTCTATGTCCAGATCGAATAGTCAATGTATAGAACTCCTTAGTATAGTCCTCCATAGTCAAATATTTCTTCTTTAGCTTACACAACTTCTTAAACAAGTCAAACTCATAGTCGACAGGTATGAACTTAGCTTTCAATTTAGTCACCATCAACCTCCACCGATTGATCTTCATTTCACCTTCATCTTCTCTATCTCTTTGTAATTATTTGTTTCCACCAAAGAGTAGCATGTCATTTCAACTTAGTTTATTCCAATCTTACTCTAAGAGGATCTTCAATTTCTTCAAGCTCAATGAAGTCTTCTAATTCACCAATCCAATCAATCAAATCTTCAGGTCTTAAAGTACCAGAGAAAGTAAAAACTTCCATTCGGTAACTATTACTTAACCAATCTTCAGATCTATGTAATAGACTAGTGCTATCTTCACCAGATCTATCTCTTGGTCATCTCCACTAGATCCAATAACTTCAAAGTCTTCAACAGCTTCCTCATAACCATCATCAGTACCAAGATTCCTTAGCATACCAACAATAGCTCTCATGACCTCAGCCATCATGTCATTCTTCATCAATTCCATCTTAGATCTGAAATCAACTTTAACTTTCTTTGTAATCTTTGATTCCACAACATCATAGAGATCGGCAATCACTCTAGGGTCTAATATTCTCAAAGGCATCCTTCAAGATCTTCAAAACCCCAAAGAAATACATCACCAACCAAGGTCTTGGTGCAAACAACCTCAACTCGGAGATCAGTTTACATACTCAAGAACTTTAAGCTCTAATACCACCTGACATAGTACATGTAAGGAGGATCCAATTAAGGATAGTCCAAACTTGCAGCCAAACACCAACAATGTGGAATAACACAACAAGACAATGTTTCAACTGAATTTTCATTGGCATGCCCAGCTGTAAGGCCTTCCGGGTTAGGGCCAAATATAATGAAAAGTATTTTTGTAATCTCTCAGCTAGTCTAGCTCTGAAATAAATACAAAACCTAATGGAAACCCTAAGACAGATCTAAACTTGAGCTCGTAAGCCACCAAGAAATCTCCTTGTCTCCAAGCATGCAAAACCACTAGCTCTGCTATTCACAACTCCTAGATAACACCATCTTATCTTTCAAGATCTCGCAGGATCTAGATCTATCCTTCTATCTGCTACCTCTACTAACTCCCCTAAATATCTACCCAAACATTCCTTAAATACATTTCCCCAACCACAAGTTGGCTGGAAGACCTAATTAACTCCTAAGCCAAGTTGGTTTCTATTATAAACAAAATATTAAATGCAACAACAGTTGGCTCTCACATAGCCTTACAAACAATCAATTCTCCATGTCAGCCTCTAGATCTACCTAGGAGAATACAAAAAAGCTACCAATAATAAATGCACCAAGTTGGCCAACCAAATCTTCAAGAACTCCAGTCAGTAAATTAGAACTACTGAGCACCAGATAAATAACCGAGCACTAGTGACACAACCGAGGAACATAGGCATTGTCAAGCAAGCACATTGACCGACAACCATAGGCATTTCCAAGTACAAGTTCCACCAAGTGCCCCTTCAGCAACTAAGCTTCCTTTAATAACTGAGACCTTTGGTTAAAGCTGCAACTGAGTAACACAGAACCAATTCAACACACCACCACTGTAAATTTACCGAGTACCCTAGAATGCTGATTCCTGTGTGATGCAAGGGGCATTCTAGGGGTACTTGGAAAATTTTCTGAGTACCCTAGAATGATGATTCATGTGTTGTCTGTATCTTCGATCAATAGATGATATTGTCATTATTTCCATCTGATCA